>MVAH01000006.1:0-184498 GCA_014825575.1 Phaffia australis | reverse complement strand
AGACACATGTCAGCGTGCGTATCAAGAGAACAAGGAGAGATAATCAAACAAATAAACGGAAAAGAGAAAGAAAAAAAAAGAGACGTAAAGAGATCGGGAGAAAGAAGACTTACAAATGATCTGCCAGCTGGTCGACCGCAAGGACGCAACATTCCATCTGACACTCGTGCGTCCACGCTCCTAGGCTGGATCGACAAGAAAAAGGAAAGAAAAGAAACGACGACAATGTCAACGAAAAAAGAGAGCACCCACACACCCACATACTAAATTAATAAATGACTCACTGGGGAAGAGCGATACACGTAGGTTGGGAAATAAGGCCCCCGTATTTTTCTAGAGTCGGGGGCTCGACCTACAACGATTTCCCACCAATCATTCAAGCCTCCGTCAGTCAGCATCGTCCATTTCACCAACCAGCCATAAGGAAACACATCAGACACTCACCTCCCAGACATCTACCGCGGCCCCGGCGATAACCTTCTCTCTCAGCGCGACCTCCAATGCGACCTCATCGACCACACCGCCTCTCGCAATGTTGATCAGTAGCCCAGAACTCTTCATAGCGGTCAGTTCCTTCTCGCCAACCAGCAGACGGGTAGCCGGGTTGAGCGGGCAGTGAAGCGTAAGAATGTCGACGATCGGGAGCAGACTATCCAAGCTGGCATGTCGGGTGTGAGGGAGAGCGCGCAGAGAGCTAAGAAAGACAGACAACGGAACGGACGCATAAGCACGATCCAGAAGAACGCAACTGTCAACACACAGGACAAGCGGCTTACGATGGGTCGTTCTCAGTCCACTTGTCTGCAGACGACGTAGGCGAGTACACGTGGAGTTCACATTGGAACGAGTCCTGTGAAAAGAAAGAACAAGAACAGGACGGAGAAACAAGTTGAGACTCGCTATCGACAACAGTCACTCTATCAAGAAAGGAGAAAGTAATCTAGGCCGTACCCAAAACAGCTCGGCCGTTCGATGAGCGATAGCTCCCATTCCAACGATCCCGATAACCTTTCCTCGCAACTACATAGACACAAGACAACAAGGTATCAGTCCATCCGTCGAAAGCTGAAGGTTCTACATATCCGAGCAGCACCATGAAGCATGCTTTCTACATACAGAGTTCCCCGTGAATGCAATCTTGGATAGATCCTGTCCTGATCTCAACGCCCAGTTCACATAGTTGACTTTCCGCAAAAGTGACAGAGCGAGCGTGAACGTCATCTCTGCGACGGTCTCTGCGTTCAAACCTGATTCGAACGACGCCGCACCACAGATTAGCTCCAGAGTTAACTTGCATTGCCTTTGAACGGAAACGTAGACGAAGCAGGGACCTACCCGGAACGTTGAATACGGCGATCCCAAGCTCTTTCGCTCTGGTTATATCTATGCCGTCGTATCCCACTCCGTTCCTAGCAATCCCTCGGAGTCTGGGAGCAGACGCAAGGACCTGCTTGGTGACCTTGTAGGATTGTCGAAGGACTACATCAAATGTGAGGCATCCATGAACGATCAGCAATCGTTCTGTCATCACAACACATCAAACAAGGTAGTCAAGGTAGTCTTTACTTATACCATCGCTCTCAGCCAGAGCATCTTCAAACGACTCGACTTCTGTCGATAAAAGAACTTTCTTGAATCTTTTGCGAGCGTGCTCAATACCCTGAGATCGTCAAGCAAACAAATCCAACATTCTTTCAGGCCTACGTCTGTCCGACCGGCAGGCAAACGAAGGGTCGTCTCCACTCACAATTGAGTGGTAATCTGTAGGAATAAACACCGTACTTTCCGAAGCCGGCAATGGGTTCGACTCCGGAGGAGGAGTGGGTAGTTCAGTCGTTTGCATCTCGGAACAGTCAAGGGAGAGAGGAAGGATAAGAAATCAGGCTGTTGGTTAGGAGAGACTAGGACACGCTCATTCGGCAGAGGTTCGCATAGAGCCAAGATTATTCGTTCGGAGGGCGTCCGAAAAAAAAGGAGGATGAGGTGCTGTGTCTGATAGATGATTGCTTTTCGGACCTTTCGGCAAAGTCGGGCTCAATTATCGAACCAGACATGCAATCGATAAAAGAGCGGAAAAAAAAAAAAAACATCTATGAGAAATTTACAAAAAGAAGACAAGAACAACCAAAAAGAAAAAGTGGGCATGATATGATACAAAAGTAGGGTAAGAGGTACGAAGGATTGTTCTGCGATAGAACGAGAAAAGAAAAGTTGAAAGACGGTTGAAAAGAGAAAGACGACGAAGTGAAGGACAAAAAAGCATACAACCAAGCTTTGAGAAAACGTCGAACGAGAGACAGGTCAGATGAGGGGAGAGACGACAGCGATCTACTCAAATCCTAGACCTGCTTCCCTCGTTACCCTTCTCCAATCTCCGACGACATCGATCGTCTCCACGCCTAGTTCTATATCGACGCCCAATCTCTCCTCTTCGTCCTCTGGTTCAATCCTATCTCCAGGCGAGTCAGAAACCGTTGGCTTAGGTTGAAGAATCATCACACAAATCAGCAAAGGAGGAGCAACAGAGGGTAACACTTTCGTCTCCGGACGATGAGGGAGGGCGAGAGCTGATATCGGCTGTTGAAATGAATAAGAAAGGCGTTAAAATAGACTAGACGAGAAGGATGCGATGAGATCTCGGAACGTTTGTGTCATATCCGGGGCCCAACCATCCAGAGTCGAGGAATAAGGAAGAGAAACGGACCAAGTCTACATAGATCTTCTCGTGATCAACCTGTTCAGTCCCGGCCCATCGATCTTTGCCGCCCCCGACCTCAAACATACCAGGCCTTGCTCGCTCTTTCATAGAAGCCATTCCTTCTTCATAGGCGAGCCGATAGAGCATACGACGGTGCTCCCAACGTCTCTGTTGTCTGACCCCCATGGAAAGTCCGATAAAAAGAACGATAACGATCGAGGAGGCCAATGCAAATATCTGGTATGAAGACAGCCGTTCAAGATTATCAGCTCCGCATAAAGTGTTTTGACTCAAACCCAGAGACAGATCGTGCCAAAAGACCTAATATAGTCAGGAAAGCGTACCGTAGGGTAGAGAGTGGTGGGTGGCAAAGTAGACATGATGCGGATGATGCAAGAGAGTACTAATAAGCAGAAGTCAAAAACAAAGCTTAGCGAGATAGTGATAGCGGATAGCTATTGGGACACTGGATAGATCAGACGACGGTCAAGAGATAAAACGAAGAAGGTGGATGTCCGCTAAATACGATGCCAACTTCGGTACTATTCGCTAGACGGACGAAACCTGACGGAGGTTTGTTTGCATGACAAAGGCGTTCACGCCACGCTGGGCCAAGACAATCTCTAGCCCATCTTTCCTCTTTGACTTGTCCTTTCAGTCATCCTTAAGATAAAAACGACAGTTAAACTTAGTCTACATGGAAATACCATCTAGTTCTGCAATGTATCAGGTAGAGTCGATCACAGCCCAAACGATCGTCTACTGGTTTCGATCGATACAGAGCGATTGGCGCACAGAGCGATCAGTGGGTTACATTCATCGGAATTAACAGACGAACATGAAAGAAATTAACGAGGTAAGACAAAAGATGACTGAGCACCTATTATGATTTCAGAATGAAGGAAAAGTAACAAGAGCACTACAAATTTCGACAGAAAAGAAGAGAACTTGCGAGATGATCCTAGAACATGTTAAGAGGACACAACTAGAGAGAAGGTCGTCATAGAACTAGTAGAGTCGATCTGAATCTACTTCTTAGGCTGATTCCAGCTAAGTAAAGACATATCTCCCAACCGTCTGATATCATGTCCAATGTAATATAATCAGTAATCATGTGTAAATGATGGGCCGAAAAGAAGAGATACATACCGAGGCTTCATGAGATGTCTAATGGTACCAGCCAAACCAAGGAGGGCAAAGAGGGCGGCAGCAGCAACATAAGCCCAGCCGAGGAACGAGTTCTTGCCTCCGATCCAGGATACGGTCGAAATTACCATAGACTTGGTTCCGTTGAATTGTTTGACCGGATAGTCTGCAAACCGAGTGGTGACCAATATTGCGTAAGAAAGCCTGACAAGAAGTTCCTCGGTAGATAGTCTATTCTTCTGAGAAGGGAAGAGATGCCAACGTACTCATATAGATCTCGATTCTGTACCGTCCTTGGACCATGGTCTCTTTATCGTTTCTGAAAAAGAGTTTTCTGAACGTCGGTAGCCCGGCAGTACGCATCCAAACCATGAAGTGTGGGTCGTTGTAGAGCTTAGGAAACTCGGAGTATGTTGATCCATACCGCTCCACCCAGTTGGGCGGCACAGCCACGTCTGAGACGCTGGAGTACCCGGGATCGAGGTATTTTTTGTGCTCATTGGACCAGGTGATTCCATCTGAAGTGAAGTTGTACACCTGTGATGTAGTTATCACGGTCGGAGTGTTGAATGTATCGTTGAATACAGAGTTGGCGATCAGCCCGCATGGGTAGACGGGCAAGCCACCGATACTAGTGATAGGTTTGCAGTTACCACTGTTCAAAGTCGATCTGAAAGAAACAATGAAGAGAACGATAAGAAAGTAAGCACAATTAGTCTGTGCGAGAACGATCTAAGTATGCCTCAACAAGAGATGCTCACGCCGACTGGGCCTTTCCATGTAGCTGGTCGGTATCTACAGACTGCACATATCGTCGATGATTTTGGTAGCTTGGAGGCAAATTGTGGGCTCAAAACGTTAATTAAAACGAGGTAAAGGACCATCATAGTGAGAAGGCAAGAGCGAGAAGCTTACTAGTTGGTGAGCTTGTAGTACAGGAACACGGAAGGATCTATGTCACAAAAAATATCGGGAATTAAGTAAGACGCGTCGTACGAAAGAAACTGTCTTGAACACGCTTGGAAGGAAACATACCAAGATCGTATGGGACGTCGAACTCCAATGTGCACACATTTCGTTCCCATACGTTACCAGTCGTAGACTCCGTGTACGACCACTGGGGGTTTGTAATTGAGGTGGAGGAGTGACCGGAAGCGAGAGAGTCTAAACATTCAGTGGACGACAAGAAATCCGGTCAGCAATCGTTTCCAAAATTCCGAAACTCTCTCAATCGTTCTGAAATGCAACTCAAAGTCTCACAGCTAAATTTTGAAGAGGGCATGTCAGTCAACGATGATGTTTGAGTATCGCACTCTGTATAATCTAATGTAAATTCTGTGATCTTTTAGACAAAAAGACAGAGGAACATGAAGAGGGTATGGATACGTCAACATTTCTTACTCGTATCTCATAGTTCCCGTCGAGACAACAAGATGAAATACGATGGACTCACTTTATTTGATCCCCAAATGAGAACTCCTCCTATCGGAGCAAAGATCAAGCCCATGATAAAGAGAGTGGGTAGTACCGTTCGGGGAGTCAAGATCGGCTGCCAGGCCTTGAGACGTTGCTGCTTGAAAGCAGTAGCTGATCATCGGAACATAAGATAACCATCGAAGTCAGTATTGTTCGGTCGCATCGTGAACGAGGAGAGACTAGTTCATATGGTTCTTTTGGTCTCCCTTGAGACCAACACAGAACTAGTTTGCGGAAAGGCGGGCCAAAGATCACAACACCCAAGATAGTTTTTTTCGAATTTCTTAGGGATAGATTTGGCATCAGAATACAGCCATAGCATGCTGAATTTGTCCATCTCGTCGAGACACATAGTTTGACCAAGTGATATAGCAAGAAGAGGCAGCAAGGAAGAAAGAGGAGGAGGAAAAGTCGTTAGAAAACCACTTACCGGCGGGCTTCTTGTTCTTTGACTTCCCCACCTCAGTTTGTTCAGTTCCATCCGCTGCCGCATCCTTACGCTTTCTTGCAAAGAGACCCATTTCGTATGATACAAATTTGGCTGGTCAAAGTATAGGGGAGAATCTTTAGAGAAGAAATAGCAGAGGGAGTATAGTTGTACGCTTTGTCGAGGCGTCGTTGTTGCTGAAGAAGCGTGTACTGTTCAGAGCTGATCGAAGCGGAATGCACTGCTTGAAGCCCCGGCCGGTTTCGGGCGTGCGTACGTAATCCGGGTATACTCCGGGGAAGCAGTCGTTTTGGTGTCATCATATTTGTCAAGAGAATATATAAACTATGAACTACTTGTTATATGGCTCTGGCTACTACAATCCAGCACCCTCGGCTAGTGGTGTTCGATACATAAGAGAAAGATAAACAACAGAAAATAAGGGAGAGAAAGAGAAGAAATAATACAGAACCACCAGGCTCTACTTCTGGGCATGCTTCCATCCGAGGAAGTCCTCAATCTTCTGCGTATCGAAGAAGCCATATTTGTTCAAGTCCTTCTTCACGGGAACCTGGGAGAACGAAGAGGGAAAAATATATTCGAGTATGAACTTAGCATCATGACAAGTAGACAGTAAAATGGAAAGGTAGAGTTACATTTGGGTAGTATCGCTGAGCAAGAGTCTCGTTGTCGATCTTCTCTCCCTGAGTTTGTTCGTGAGTGTTTTCAGGTGATACACCTGGAGAATCCATAAACAGGTTAGCATTTTAAGCCGACTAACCGTCCAGAGCAAATTATTGAATCACGAACAGTAGAAAACTTCATGGCCCTTCTTCCAGTCTTTCTCGACTGTAATACCAAGGAGACAAGCCTTCGCAACCTCCTACAATATTGAATGTTTAGCAGATTCTTAGTAAGACAGGTTGATTCTGATCTCTTCCTCCCACAACACGCTTTCTTCATCCTGGTTTCAGGATCAAAGTTTCGGTACGAACCTCAGGATCAGAGTACGACCACAAGACCATCTGGTCGACCTTCGGTTCCCTCTTCAGGTCCTTCTTAGGTGAGACTTCATGCATCCGGAAAGAAGCGATCCGAAGGAAGTCATACTTTCGACAAATCCCATCGGCTTGCTTCTCTGCTTCGTACTTGCTCAAAGAGTACTGGTAGAAAATATCAAATTATCAGGAGTTGTAAGATTATGCAGAAAACAATAATGTACAAGAATGCCGTACAGGATCTTCGGCATACGTCGGATGAACATCATCGAGGGGAAAGTAGTCGAAAGTAGAGAAGCGAGAGAACTCGAGCCCAAGAGCGTTGACAGAGGAGGCTAGTCGTAAAGAGGTATTCAATTTCTACTAAGCAATCATTCGTCACATAAGATATCTCAACAGGCAAAGGAACGAGAAATTACCTAGGGAGAACCGTTTGATACCCAATTCGGCGGCAGCTCGCATAGCAACGCTGAGAAAGGCTTCGTTAGCATCCTTTCCAACTCAGGAGAACGCCGCGTTTTTCTAACGGATGCACGTGCGAAGAAAGCATACTCACTAGCTGGAGGAAACATTGCTATTGTGTGTGGTTACATCGTCTACCTTCTTGGGATTGGGAACGGCTGCCACCTAGTATGTGAAGATTACACAACTCGTAAATAATTCAGAGATCCACGATGATCAACGATAGTCGATGATAAACTTACATGAATCACTGCATCTGCTCCCTCGAATGCTTTCAAGATAGCTTCATAATCGGTGCCTTTGACAGTATAAATTCATTGCGATAGGGGCGCACAAGACAGACATGTCAATTCGGGTCAGCTTAAGTTCATGAGTCTTGATCGCTTCATCGGATTGACTTCCTATCAAAGGACTACGATCTTCTTCTCGTCCCTGATGGCTTTAGAGCAGAGTGTTTAAAGGAATTGGAGAAGCAAGATCAAGCGGCGCATCTAACCTTCGGCTCTTCGATGCTCCGAAAGGGGATTATCAGTCTCTGGATCGTCTCTTCGATTGATCTCGAATACATAGTGGCCTTGTTCATTGCAATACTTCAGGATAGCCTGCCCAACGGATCCTCGAGCTCCAGTCAATGCGATCTGTTTGAACGTAAAGGGTGAAGTTTTAAGGATAAGTGACAGCCAGAAGCATGTAATAGCATCAAGATCCAGATATACTATACCTTCATTCTGTGACAAGAAAGTGATAAGTTCGTAGAGTATGATGAATTGATGGTTGATGAAGATATAGCTTATATGGCTCTGGCTGGATCTCCATCCGGCCAAGGATGTCAACGTCATCCACGGGAAAAGCATATGGCTAAATCAGCTATTATAAAACCACCATAACCCTAACAACAGCCGTGTGGGTCTTGGCGGGTGCCACATGGTGTGTAGCATCATCATACTCACATCATCAAACCAATATTTCTCACATAGTCAAGAGGCTAATCAATATAAGCATAAATCAACGTAGATCAAAATGTTGGTACAGATGTCTCTAAGGTCAACCAAAGATAGCAAATATTCCTGTATCGATTTCTACGCCATTGCCATTTCCTCAACCTTTTCGTTCTCCTCCAGTCGCTCATATCCTACGCTCCTTAACAGGCTCTTAACTCCACCCTCCAACCCCTTGACAGCCTCCATTTGCTCTTCGCTCTCACATAGAATCATCCCCGCGAACGCCATAGCGTTCAAGCTCATACCAGGATCAACCAGATCAGCTTTCTCCTTCGACCTTGGAATGGCGTGAAAGTGACTGAGAGTGAGGATCAAGTTGTAAGCCATTGTAGGCTTTTCAGTCGGTCGGGTTGCCGAATGAGCGGACTCAGGGTTGAGATAAGGGGATAGAAGATGTTTCTGAACAACCTGGTGCGTCGCATCAAGAAGCTTGATGTATGAAAGCATCAGAGTCGATGTGATCGAGTCTGAGGTTGACGATCGGGATCGGAGCTGAGAGGGAAGGCGCATGATACTGTGCGCATGAAGGAGTGACGAGAGGTAAAATGGTTCGTCTTTGAGAGAGGGAGAGTAGAGAGGAAAGATACAACAGATCAGATCTAGGCTCATCATAGAAAAGAACATTGGATTTTTGAGACTGCTCTCTCATCGAAAGACGTACCCTCTTTTTCGATTTGAGCGCTTGAAGTCCACTCGTCCACAGGTGGCTCTTCAGCGTTCGGAACAAAC
This sequence comes from Phaffia australis, assembly GCA_014825575.1. NCBI lineage: Eukaryota > Fungi > Basidiomycota > Tremellomycetes > Cystofilobasidiales > Mrakiaceae > Phaffia > Phaffia australis. The sequence continues at coordinate 175,561 of MVAH01000006.1, read as the reverse complement.
TGCAAACTAGAGGAAAATTTGGAAACACCATCCAAACAAATTTTGGTCGTTGGTGCGCTACTCTCCTTCTAGATCTATCTCCCATGAGTATCTGTATGAGAGGCACTTACTGTCTTCGAAGTTGGGATGCTCCCGAGACCGGTCCACCAGCGTTGTAGATACAGATCCACTGTTGACCAGTTTGTTGAAGAGCCAGAAGCATCAAGTATGCATGTAATAGGTGCGAGGGGTGTAAGGGCGAAGACTGAGATTGGAATTCTATGAGATCGTTGTGTATTTAAAGAGAGAGGTCAGACGAGGAGAGGCTTAAGAGTATGCGGCTGGAAGAGAGAAGAGACTGTCTGACTACTTACCTTCGGTGACTCTATTGCATACAACCCCAAGGAAATATGACGATGGAAGAAGCGCAACCATCCAATATGAATCAGCTTGGGGGAAATTATAATCACTCACCCACGCAACACCTCAGGCCGACCCAATACATGCGACAAAACGGATGAGGAAGAATAAAGAAAAGTCTTACAAAAGGAAATGCTGGTCAACAACTGAGAATTTGTTGAGTAAGGCCACCATCTTCTCTCCGCCTTCCTCTTGTCCTACCTTTCCTAGAAACAGATCATTATCATACGGGCCCTCAAACGGGTCCGCCGGCTTCTGTCGCTTGGAAGACTCAGAATTGTCGGATGGGGATGTAGATGGACCTGATTTGGCTGCTCTCTTCTCTTTGAGAGCAGGACAGACTCGAATCTCGTACTGAACATGCAGATGATATCAGAAAACAGCTTGTCAGCCTTGAATTTATCAAGAGAACGAATGTGATCAAACGGCCGTACCCGAAGTTCATCCTGCTCCACTTCATTCACTGTGCTCTCATAAGAGTTGAGATCTCCACTGGCCTTGGCCTTGGCGAACTGAGAAGGGAGTTTGGCAACAATAGTCTTGTAGGGGGCTAATAGAGCGGAGGACATTGTTTATGAGTCTCGGAAGGAGTTGAGGGTTAACGATTGATCTACTCAGAAGGAAAAACGAGAGACAAAGAAGGAAAGTCTTAGAAACGATTTTTCCTGTATTCAAAATCAAACAGAAGATCAAAAATCGACCTCTCCCTCCCATCTAACATACACATATCCTCCTGGCTCCTCCGAGAATGGCAGCCCCCCAACAACAAATTTCTGTTCAAGACCTCGATTTCAGACAGTTGTCTGAGGTTAAGAAGCAGCTTGATGATGTTTGTGTTCTACCTCTTTCATAATTTCTTATGTTTCTCGTGCTTTTATGGTCGTTGGTTGACTTGACTTTTCACGACTCGGTCGATGTCAATCTCCATCTATTGCACATGTCCTATATACTTCTGTACATATAGGAACTCGAGCATCTCACCACCTCGTTCGCACAACTGAAACAGGCTCAAGCAAAGTTCAAATCATGTATTGCTGATGTGGACGAAGTTAATCCAAAGAATCAAGGTTCGCTTTCTTTTTGCCCGTCATCAATCCTTGCTATTGCTCCTTCCATCACGTCTTTTGTTGTTACATATCTTGATCATCACTTACCTTAAACAAACAGACAAGCCGATATTGATCCCTCTGACATCCTCGCTTTACGTTCCCGGAAAGTTGATCGACACAGAAAATGTGATCGTGGATGTCGGAACAGGGTACTATGTCTCCAAGGTCTGTCCCTCCACTTGGCATCATCTTATGAACCTTTCATCCCTCGAATTTGACTCACCGTCTTTGCTTCTCGTTTCTCAATCTATGTAATCATGTTCAGACTCGGAAAGAAGCTCTGGCACATTACACTTCCAAGACACAGTTCGTTAAGAAGAACCTCGATACACTCCAGGGAACTATTGAGAAAAAACAGGAAAACGTCCAGATGGTGATGCAGCTGATGATGCAAAGACAGCAGCAGCAACAAGAAGCTTCATAAACCGAGTAAGCTTGAAATCTGGTGAATATCGTTAAGATTGAATTTAACTGAGTTTTCTGCTGCACGTTCGCTTCGTTGTTTTTGGTTCCCTAGATAGATTCAAGAAACAACGCAAATACATATGTGACCTCAGTAGAATTTGGCAGGATCAAATATACATCTCCTTCATCAACAGACTATATGAAAATATGCGAGGAATCTTTCGTCTACTGAAGGAAAAGAAAGAGTAAGGAAAAAAGTTCCTGTCTTAATAATGTTAAGCGTTCACATCCACTTCCATCGCTCCAGCGCCAACGACACCAGCCTGTCCCTCGGCTGTCGAGCCGTGCTCCCTGTGCTCCTCGGCGACAATGAATCGACGGACGTCCTCCTTTCGCCAAGCAGTTGTCCCTCTTGGGAACTTGTACGACTGATCCTTCACCGGTCGCTCGTTCTTAGCAAACAAACAAGCGCACGAATGCCACATATCGCACGAAACATGCGTTAATTATGAAAACATTCTAGTCACATCATCGCTCAACGAAAAGGAAACACGACGTACGGGCATCTCGTAGTTTCGCAACATTTCTGTCGAGTCCTTCTCAATGATACACACGTCGACGTTCGAACCTGATCCAAGATCGTTGAAGATACCAGCAGAGATGGCAGCTGCAACCAGAGCTACAGCCTCCTGTTTCTATTCTCACGAAGAGCCAACAAAGTCATTTGGAGAGCGAATAGAACAAAGTATCTTAGGTTCTATGCTGGGCAGATACAATTGAGCGAAATGTCTTGAAACAACTCACGCTGAGTCCTGCCTTCCAATCTCTCTCAAATACAGCCATAGCGGCCAAAGAACCAGAACCCATCGTCACGTATGGCAGCTTGTCTGTTGATCCGTGAGGAGCGACAGTGAATAGTTGAGGCCCTGTGGCATCGTATCCACCCAAAACGAGGGCAGCTCCAATATGACCTTGATATCTGTTCGATACAACACGTTTCTGGTGAGTATAAGCATTGTTCTTCAAATAAGAGAAGAACAGCAGTAGAGGCCGAACCGGTACAACATCTGCTTTAGCATCGTCATGGCCGTCACCACCCTCGGCTTCCTTCCGGTCGAGAGCGAATGTAATTCAATATTGGATGAGATCAGAGCAGTAGTAAATTCCGTGTCGGCAGCAGTACCGGCTCCACAGCATCGGATTGATTCTGAGATGAAATGGATCTATTATACGGCAGAGAATATGACGTGTCAGACATCAATGAGGAGCCAAGGGCGACGTTGAGTTGATGGAAAGATGAGTACCTTTTCACAATTCTTGTCTTTTGCATCATGTATTTCCCCACAGACAAGTTAGATTTTAGCAGACAACACAAGAAGACAAATCAGTATGCGTGTCTGTTACGAAGCTTCTCATGATAGATATAAGTTGATGACAGTGAACAAGAAAGGCGTACCGGCAACGATCGGTCCTTCAGTAGCTCTGGTATCGGCACCGAGCACAATTCCAGCAGTTCCAGCCTCGATATCTCCAAACAAGCAGCCGACAATGGTAGTACCCGTGGACGTTGCCTTAGGAAGAACGGTCTTGCTAGCACCTGCTCGAGCTGATGTGGAAGCAAGAAGGTGAGCGTTCCGATTTGCGTTGGAAAAGCTTTTCCCAGGATGAACGATTTTGGAAGGAACGAGAGTGAGCGATGAATTAATCTGATTTAAACAACCGTGATGAGACCAATAAAACGCGAGAAACTAACTCAAAGCCTGCCGAGGAAGATACAGAGGAGGTATTAGACATGTTGAGTAGACTATGGACTGATGGAAAAAGAGATGAGATGGTGAATAGGATGGAATAGGTTGGCAATGGAATATACAGTAGAGAGTGAAGTGTGAGCGTGGAGGTCAAGTGGTTACCGTATCCACGTGCCTGACTGGTTACGTCGATGATGATAGCTGCTATATCAACTTCCGGGTCTAGCTCTTTGATCCACTTGTTAAGATCCTACTCATTCACTCGTCTATCCACGTAGGAGTCAAATACACCATGTCGTCCCCTTCTAGGTCGACGGATGATGCGTCCTCTCCAGAGAAGAAGAAGCCAGCTGTTCAGTATCCTGATCGTATGTACAAGGTTTATGTTCATGTTTATGTGATCCTACGCAATGCCTTGCGTTAACTAACACACTGTTTCATTTTAATTGACATGAAGTCTCGGCTTACTCGCAACCAAGAGATACCGGGCAAGGACTTCACATAAATACGAGGATCTCTTATGCTGTCCGTGTATTGAAGGTTCGTGTGCTATATCGATAGATATCATCTTTCTCCTGGACTGAAGCTGATTCTCGGACGCTCTGGACCATGTGGGCAGGAGAGGAAAGGACTTCCAACTCGAGCAGAGGATATTGCATTGGCTTCCAACTGGGAGGAGCTGGAATGGAACCCTGTCTTTCAGAATATGCTCAAGGATCATGAACGAGTGACGTTTGATCCAAAGACCAAATTGTTTGCTTTCAAGGTTAGTTAATTCCTCACCACGGTGGATATCTCTTCCAACCAAGGCTGATTTATTTTTGAACTTCCCCCTCACATCCCTCAGGCAGACCACGCAATCTCTACTCCCGCTCAAGTTCTATCCACTATTCAACAGAACAAGGATAAACAAGGCGGAGTCTCGGTCAAATCACTCAAAGAGTCTTGGAACGGCTCTCAGCAGGTTCTCGAAGAACTTATTCAAGAGGGCAAGGTCCTGCCTATGCGGGTCAAGAAAGACGGACCATTCAAACAAGTGTTCTTCAACGAGGTAGGAGAGGAACGAGGTGGAAAAGCTGTCACAGCTGGTATGTTTCTGTAACAAGAACTTGGGTTCGCTTCTTGCTTGTAACTGAGCGATCAGTTTCCTATTGGTGCGACCTTATACTCTTCATATCAGAATTCAGAGATGCTTGGCATGCTCTCAAAGTTCCGACAGATATCGACAGGGCGCTCAAAGAGAGTAAGATCGTTTCGCTAGACTAATCTCATCTGATCTCGCCTTCCTTTCTGTTTGTGATTACTGACCTCACTACCTACCTCGTACGATTTGACGTCGTGTTCGTAGGTGGTATCAGATCGTCTGCCACAAATCCTTCGACGCACTTGCCTATACAATCGAACGGAAAGAAGAAAGGCAAGAAAGGAGCAAACAGGAAAGTCAAGCTTACCAGTAAGTTCTTTACACCTGTTATATGTCTTCTGAATATCCGTATGTGTAACGATATCAGCCAGGCTTACACTTCGTTTACATTCAATTGTACATGTAGATTTGCATATGGCTGGCTTAGGAGTAGATTTAAGTAAAGATCGAGTTGGTGAGGCTCTGCCCGAAAAGAAGAAGAAGTAAAGGAGGGGATATGTACATGGCGAAGGAGAGCGAGACTCAGAGGAGGGTATACCTTGGCGAAGGACCCACGCCAGAGGAAGGACTATCGGGTGAATCATTGGGGTTAGTTGTGACTTTCCACCCTTATTTGTTTGGATCATTCGCTGAAAAACATCATGTATCTGCTAGCGATCTGACTCCTCTTTTGTTGTCGTACGGTTTGAGCAGTCTGTAGATACGAAACACTCAAGTCAAACCGCTACTAAGCACTTGTATAGATACTATCATGCGCGAACAGACATAATGAACCAGTTGCGACATCACCTTCATACTGAAAGATCTACTAGCATAGATGCAGATCCTTATGTCCATCATCTACCCTTCCTCGTCTCCGCTCTCCCTGTAAACAACCATCTGCGTCTATAGTTCCTTTCTTCAACTTAGCATTCTAGAAGGTATCGAACATTAAACTGTTTTCTGCGATTAATTTCGTCGGTGAAATGGATGATGTGTTATTTGCTCTCATGTCGCCATTGAATCCCTCTTCTTACTTGTTTGTGTTCGTCTCACAACTGCTTTAAATGACATATTTATTTAGCCCAACATGCTCCTCTTTCGTCCTCTCAATCGGACTATCGATTTGAGTCCAATCGAAACATGATCCCAAGACAGATAATTCTATCAGCACGATCCAAGCGATAACATCCAGAACCAGAGAGCCGAGTACGTAGAGTACTCACCGTCTTCCAACCTCTTTCCGACGTCTTTCCAACTCTTTCCAGCCGTCAGCCGATAAGCGTCTAAGATTGATTCGAATAAGCCCTCGCTGCCAGGATGGGTCGATGAAAATGCTCGTTCAAGCACGTATAGATCGACTGCCTTGTCTTCGGCTAGATTCGAGATAAACGCTAGACCGAAGTCGATCATCACCTTTTGGGCGATGAGAGTATCCGCAGAAAGGAGAAAAGAGAGGGGGGAGAGGAGTAAAGTTTGTCATGAAGGGAACAAGAGTCAGACAAAAAATTGACATTACGGAATATGAAAGGATATAGTCGATTGTCAGACACTTACAACTTCATATGGGGCTCTAGAGCTAGTCGGATCCTCTGGAACTGGTCGAATCATCATGTTCGATGTTGTCAGATCTCCGTGAATGATCTCCGCCGCATGAAGAAGCGCGAGTTGGTGACCTATTAAACTGGGGATGAATGCTATTAGATGCCGGTTCAGAGACGATACGGAAACTATGAGTGATCGGTTGACTTTGTATGAGACTGTGAAGGGAGAGAGCCAGGGGGCGGAAAAAACGAAGAACAAGAAGACGAACAAAGGTCCAATCCATCCCAAGGATTTGCTTCCTCCTTGACCTGATTCTCATCCCCGTTTTCTTCTTCAATGTCCTCCTCGCTTTCATCGTCTTCCTCGTCTTCCGCCCCAGCACCCAAGACCTCTCTAACACTCCATCCTTCTATAAATTCCAAGGCGACTACACCTGTCTCCCAATCGATTCCTCTGACACCAGGAACATTGACTCCCCCCCGACATGCTCGGACTAACGATCTTGCCTCAGAGATCACTCTGGCCTTGGTCAATTGAGCATCCAGATGAGGGTGTCGATACTTTTTAGAAAACCGGTGTTTAATTAAAGCTATTGTTGGCTGGGGCTGTGTACAGGAAGAAGAGGAGGAAGTCAAAGTAGGTGATGGAAACAGAGTGGTCTTGTAGACTTTCTGTGACATGTCAAGTATTGAAAAGTAAAGCGAAAATCGTTAGTTGCAGAACGAGTTACTCTTATCTGGGTCATGACCAAAAGACAGATTTCGAGGCAAAAATTGATCTGGAGCTTACGGCTTCAGCCCCCTGTTTGATAACACGGGAGCCAGAAATCAGCTGTATAAACGGTTGAGAAGAAGAGCAGGTCATCGAGTGTAGTTCAGGAAGTATTGGTCGGAACGATCCGCAATCAGTATATTAATGGTGATTGACCTATTCTATATTCCAGTTCACTGGCTCAATATATTCCACATCCTTACGTAACGTTTTGGATCACTCAAAGTTTATCTATCCAGATGATTCTGATTTAACGAAAGCTTTATGATATTGGGTAGAGTGGTCACAGTGACGTATAGAGGAAAGATAACAAATGATGGAAAGAAAGAAAGAGTAGCACAAAATATCAGGCGGGTTCAGTTAATCGCGACTACTCTGCGTGTTAGACGATCCTGGGTACCTCAAACAACACAAAGTCCAACCACTCTTCCTCCATCACACCAGCCCACTCTCCGCCCACCTCATCTCCACCTTTGCCTGATCCACCACTTGGCGCGGACTTCTTATCCTTCGTCTGTCGAGAAGGATCACCATTGGAGGCAAGATAAGAATACTGGCTCGAGAGCGTCTTGAGTAACTTGGTCGATGTCTTGCTCTCAGGCTAGATAATTGATTGACGATCAGCACACGAATCCAAAGGAGACGAATAGTGAACTGTTAGTAAGATTGACCGATAGACTTAGCCAGAGATGGAAATAGAGACGAACCCTGACGGCGATAGCTGAGTATTCGGCTGGCAGTCCATATCGTAGAACGCTTTCTACGTACAGTCGAACAACCTTCAGGTGGACAAGCAGCTTGAATGCTTCAGAAAAGTTTGTGCGCGAAAGACGAACGAGATCGGCCTAGAAGGTCACAGTTGAAACATCAGTAAGTTTCTCTTATCTGAATATAATGGTAGGATAGCGAAAAAAAAGAGAAAAAAAAAAGAAAAAAAAGAAAAAGAAAAAAAAACTTACCCAGAGCTCGCGTTCCTCGATTAAGGCGTATTCTAGATCTTGTTTTTGTTTCTGGATAGCTCCCTCATCATAGGTAAAATCTCTAAGGATAAATCTAGTATAACACGAGCCATTTTCGAGACGCGGATCGTCGTCAGAGACAAGTAGACTTGGCTATATCTCTTCGTAATTAATTTCAGAGAGGAATAGAACAAACCTGTTCTCCCGGCACTTTTGGCTAAATTCGTCCTTGATTTTTTTGAATACTGTCACCGAATAGAGTGTAAACTCATCATCTGACGCGATTTTCCTTGTGTGCATTAATAAAGAGATCATGGGTTAGTCATTTCTTAAGTCTGTAGAGTAGATTCGAAATAGGAGTGGAAAAAATCCTCTTACGATGATGATCTAGGAACGATCATTGAGCAGAGCCGTTCATACTTTGATAGCCAGTCTTTAGTCAGGTTACTATTGATTAGCAAAGGGTTGGAGGTTAGAGAAGAGATAAGTTTGATTAATGAGTTACAGCCGTGCGCGTAGATGATATGTGGGATTTCTTTTGGCAAAGACAACATATACTCACTTTGGCACGGCAACCATCAAAGTATCTAAAAATTCACTATCTCCAGTCACAAAGTCATCCTTTGAAACAACCTCTCCCAGCGATTTAGTGGACAAGTTTCCGCTATTCAGAGCAAGCCCGAGGTAAGACAACATGCAACTATCCTAGCCAATTACTCAAACTTCGTGCATCTTGCAGAAGAAAAACTTACGTTAGACGTCGTTGCATGGCCGTAAGGTTTCCTTTGGCCAAATTGTAGCTTTGAAGCCTTGCTTTCTGAATAGAGTCAATGGAGTTCATTTCCTGTGTAACGGTATCCATTCGATCAAGAAATTCAGAATAGTTCCCCGGAAACCACAGCCCCAACGTAATTAGATGAAATCAAGAATTAGTAGACTCGGAGCGTGTGTTGGCCTATAAAGCTCTCAAAGCCTTACCTTGCTTAAGTTCTCGATCACTTCGGCCACTTTTCCGTGAGCCCCCCATCGACCGTTATCCCACTTCCAACCTGACTTGTTGGGTGGGAAGATGTACTCTTCTAGTGGTCGGTCGTTTACCTGGATCCAAGATAAACCAATAGGGAATCCAAAGTTATTTCAAACGTTAGCCATTGAATGTTGAGTTCATGATTTAAAAGAAGCTTCAGTATGCACAAAAGTCTTGGAGGTAGGAAAGACAAGACTCGCCCTAGTATGAAGCTCGACTTTAGCCTTGTCGTCGTTTAAAAGCGATCGAAGAGTATCGAGTAGCTTGGAGACGGTTTGTGTGAAGAAAGCGTCCTGCTTTGGTAGACTGTCTGAGAGAGAAAGTAAAGAGGAAAGTGTGCCGGCCTAATGACGAGACAAGGTTCAACAGAAAGACATTGAGCTGATTTGGCTCGATAGATGGGAGGGAGATAGACAGATATGATGGGGACGCACTTTGAGCCGGGGTACTTCGACCGTGCCGTACTTGGATGGATCAGCCAATACACCATCTAGTGCAGGCTTAATATCTGATAACGTCCTGGACGGATCATCATCTATCGTGGGAGAGGAGACGATCCAGTAGGCCAATCTATTGAAAAGGCCAGAGCGAACGTTTCAGCAGGGACAGCATGAAAGATGAGCAATCGGTCTTGAAAGAAGAGGATGGTCGAGGATAAATTAGGGTTCATTTAATGATAATAACTGAAGCTGCTCACTCGGATGGCATGTCAGGCTACAGATGTACGACTGGGATAGATATATGAGAGCGGACAGAAGAGAGATGATCTATGGCCGCTACTTGTCGTTGTCGTAGTTGTTAGTAGATGATGAGAGGATGGGAGTGAGAGATAGATCAGCCTGATTTTTGATTTCAAGATATCATTCATATATTATCTAAGACAAATAATTTGGTGGATTCAGAACATCAACATTTCCCGTTTATCAAACCCCAGTATCCAACACCCGACGACGCCCACGACTCTCACCTCGATATAACTCCTTCGCAAGGTCGAGAACAATAGCCCAGGATGGAGAAAGTAGACTATCTGTAAGCTGAGAGTCTACGAGCTTTTCTATCGAATTTCAGAGGTCATGTCATCTACATAAGCTCACGCACACCCATGCACACTCTCGTCTAGCTTGGAGCAAATGCTCCCAGAGTTTAATGACCTCAAGGATAAGAAGATATTCAACCAGGTAGGTATCATCTAACATGTACTATCGTATGGGACAACAGACTTATGTATATCTTCTGCTTTCACCTTCTCCCAGGATGAAATTCGAGAGATCATAAAACGAAGAACGGCATTCGAGCGAGCACTCGTTCGAAGAGTCGCCAGGAAGGAAGACTTTCTGCGGTACATTGAGTACGAACTCAACTTGGAAGAGCTTCGGAAGATCCGATTCAACCGACAGAGTGCGTTTTTTTGTTCTCAATATTTTTCTCAGGCAACAAGTTTCCTCACCACATTTCCTTCTACATGTTGCCTCTATAAAGAAAACGCACACACCAAGCATTCGCTCTCGTCCTTCTCTCTCCAACGTCGAATCCTCAGCCTATTTGACCGAGCTACTCGAAAATTCAAAGGGGATGTTGGTCTTTGGATTCAGTACTCTGAGGTTGCAAGAAAGCAAGGTGCCAAAAAGCTTGTTGGAAAAATTCTCGCTTCGTTAGTTACAATTTTCTCAGCTATTTCCTACTGATATGGTCTTCTCCTCACTGCCACCTGCTGTTCTCGCTAACTCCCTCTGTCTCTTACCTGCCCACATATCTATCTCTCTAGTGCGCTTCTTCAGCTTCCAACATCACCTACCCTCTACATCCTTCTATCATCCTACGAACTTACCGAGAACCTATCTCCGACAGCTGCTCGAACGCTTCTTCAGCGTGGTCTCCGTTTGATCCCCGACTCGATTCACCTCTGGACTGAATACGCAAAGATGGAGCTTGTCTGGGTCGAGCGACTTCGTCGGCGATGGGATATCCTTGGTGTTAAAGATCCAGAGTATGAGGCTGATCAGGTCGCTGGTAGGAAGGCCGTCATGGAAGGAGCGATTGTAAAGGTCGTCTGGTCCAAAGCGCTTGAGGCGCTGCCTGGAAAAATCGAGCTTTTCCACTCGTTCCTCAAGCTCTTCAGAACGTTCCCGACACCGTTACGATCCGAGCTTCTAGATATGGTCTATACATCTTTGATGGATCCAGCAAGCGAGTTGAGATCCAAGGCGGAAAGTTGGGTCATTCTCGCCAGGAGAGGACTTCAGGATAGGAAGTACAAAGCGGATGAGCCTAAAAAGAAGGAGCCATTGACTGGGAAGGATTTGATTGACGCGGTAAAGAACATGGTCGATTCTTTCAAGCAGGGTACTCAGGCGCTCGGGGGTCAGGAGAAAGACAAGTTGTTGGAGCTGTTTGCCGACGATCTGAGAGAGCAGCAGGCTGATGTGAAGGATGACGGCTTGGTATGCGCTTCCTGCTTTCGTTCAAGACTTATGACGTTCAATTTGCTAACCAGTATCTTTTATTTGGAACGTATCTTTCATTTGGACACAGAGCGCGTACATCCAGTATCATCTTACAAGTCTGCTCAAACCGCCGCACACAACGCCTGGTATCCATGCCTCTCATATCCGATACCTTCTTACCTTGCCTTCTCCACCCCCACCTGCCCAAATTACAACATTTGCTCGAAAGGCGACGAAAGCGTTCCCTTCATCACCTGCTACATGGGCAGTCCGACTATCTGTAGAAATACAGTTCTCGTCTCCAGAGGATGAAGCTGAGCTATCGGCTTTAGGCGACCTCGTCGCGCAGGCCATTCCTGTGGGCCTTCAATCAACATCTTCCGTTGAGGCGGCCGACCGTACAGCACTCTGGTCGAATATCGCTCGTTATTTCTCCCTCCTGGATTCTCCTGCCGATTTGCACACACAGCTTCACCGACTTCTCTCGCTTTCTCTCCGTTCGTCCGGAACTGCTTCGTCCTCTTTGCCCACACATACCGAGATTCTTGTCCTCTCCCTCCCTCTGCTTCATCCTTCTCCTGCATCCTTCTCAATTGGTTCTGGAGAAATAGGGCCCGCTTTATCGATCAAACAACGATTGGATACATACAAGACGATCAAGGCAAAGTACTTACCTACCGCACCGTTCTACCGAGCGGCATTTGCGCACGAAATGTCTTTCCCTAACTCAAGAATAGTTCTCGAGCACGTCTATGACGCATGGCGGGCAGGGTTTAACACTCCAGGAGATGAGGGAGAGATCGAGTGTCACATGACTTGGTTAATGTACTTGTGGGGAGAGGGAGAGAGCAAAGGAGTTAGAGAATGTCTGAAGAGAGTGATGGGTGGGACCGGCAATTCTACCGTCGGAACGGCCGTTGTGGAGCGGTGGCAGGGTTTCTTGAGTGAGAAGGAGAGGGAGCAGGCTGAGGAGGAAGATGCCTCAGAATTAAGTGAGGATGAGGACCAAGATCTGTTGGAGGATCTCAAGGTTTAGAATTCTTCTTCTGTATATCATGAGATAAACATGTTTCCCATCTGATGGTATTTAGTCCCAATGAGAGGATTAGAAGGAAATGCATACTGTTTTGCAAAATTTGAGATGAATGATATTTCTTCGGATTCAAGCGAAACCTCTGGGCACACCTTTCTTTCACTCTTACATTCACGCTTGAACCTACAATACCCATCAATCATCTTTCGACATGAGTTCCCCCTTCCTGCGTCCTATATGGCAAGGTGCTCAACCAATATCTCATTTTGTTCCTCGGTTCTTCCACTCGACTGCTCCTGGTTTGTTCAAACCGGCTCCTAAGACAAATCCGAAACCGAAAATCAGGTCAAACCCCCCTGTAGCTCAGACCAAGATGGTGTTTAAAAGAAAGCCTAATACGTCATATCCGAACAACCAACTTCAGGCTCGTGATGAAAGAGGGAATCAGAAGGAGTCAGTCCGAGCAGCGTTTGAGAATGCTCGGTATTGGAAGTCGGCAGCGACTCCGGAGGGGTTACCTCCAAAGGGAAAACTGCAAGGTTCGTTTACTTCTATTTCCTTTTTAAAGAGCTCGAAAGGATCTAGGGAACAAGGTTGAACTGACCAACCAGTCAAGACACTTGGGTTACACAGAAGTCGTATTTGCAGGACGATCAAATACAGGAAAGTCTTCCTTGTTGAACGCTCTATTCTCCTCGACTAGTCTTGTCAAGGTGTCATCCAAAGCAGTCAGTCTTACCCGTCTCTCTGCCTTTCAAATATGGACAGACCATTACAGGCAATTTTTGCTGATATATCGTTGCGGCCTCTGCCTTTATGTTCATATCAATGCCTGCTTAGGGACATACCAAGATGCTTAACTTCTTTGAAGTACCCAATCAATTCATTATGGTGGACGCTCCCGGATATGGAGAGCGAGGTCGGCCTGAATGGGGAGAACTGTTCCAATGTGAGAATAGAGAACATTTTCTTATTAGTCTTCTCTTCTCCCGACATGTTCTCCTGAATTCATAGTTCTTGGTTCTACACGGTTCACTGAATAGATTATGTGACCGAGCGTCCACCGACTCCTCCATCCTTAGTCGTCATACTCTTTCCTCTGAACCATGGCCTTCTCGCCTCCGATGAGCTCTTCCTCGCCACGTTACCTCGATCGGTATCTCTTCTTCCGGTGTTCACCAAGACAGATCTTGTGTCAGTAGAACAAATTGAGCGCCGCATGAAGGAAACTAGACAAAAGGTGATTGATGCTAGGGGGAGAGCTCCGCTTCTGGACGAAGGACAGATTGGGGGTAGGACTTGGGAACCGCTCTGCGTGAGCGTGAAGAAAGGATGGGCCTTAAGGGATGAGGTATGTCTAGTAGCGTTATTCAACCTGTCTCCTGATCTCTCGGATTGAGTCCAATCTGGTTTGGTTCTGTTCTCATCGAACTTTGATTCGATTGGCTGACCCTGTATCATCTGTATATCTTCTGATGTTTCTTTCCTCTTAATAGACAGTAGACGCCGTGCGCGAGACAATCATCACTCAATTAGAGTTGACTGCTGAAGAGCATACCGGCCGAATGGAACGATATAACAAGGAGCAGAAGGCCGCTCGAAGATCAGAGGCTGAAGTCCGGTCATGGCGTACGAAAGAAAAGAAAGAGAAGAAAGAGAACATGGATGAAGAATGAAGTTCTGATCTGGGGTTTGACAAGCCAAATCTTGCTTGAAAATAGTTTTGACCGCCATTAAGCATGCACAAAGGTTCCCATCCAACAGCTTCAGAACTCAAAATCTTTTCGGAACAAGTTGATGTCCGCCCCAACTACTGCGAGTTCAGCTAGATCCGGTCGATCCTAGTTAATCATTAAAAAAGATCGAGGAACCCAAAAGCAAAGAAAGAAGAAGAAGAAAATGAGTATGAGCATTCCTAATAGGCATTTCTTTGTAAGCGCAAAAAAACGAACCATGGCATAGAATGCTCTTCGAAGCGTAGACCATAAGTTCTGACTTTGATTGACAGCTTCGTTTTTCGAAAGCAATTGCCTGGCAGCCGGCGCTCCTTCAGCTGAAGATGGTCCGTTGGCACCTCCTCCGCCGGATAGAAGAGATGTTTCGTGTAGGGAGAGTGCCGAGAGTAGATGCTCAGCGGCCTCCTTGTACACTCCGATATTGAGACCTATCGCGTGGTATTTCAGGGAAATGATAACATATATGGTAGGTAAACAGGTAAACACACAGATAAATAGAGGGAAACTTACATGAGACACCCAAGTTGTAAACAGCTCGAGTAAAGGCAGGATGAATCGCAAGAGCTTGTCGGTAAGCGTCGATTGCTTCTTCGGGTCGACCTCCGTTAGCGAGAGTTGCGCCTCTACAATACAAAACAATATGATCAAATCAACCAAGACGAAATAGTTGTTTGCAATCAGAGCGCTCAAAAACTCACAATCTGTTCCATAGTAAGAAATCCTGTGTAGCGCCAACATGAGTAGTCAGCCTGAGAAAACAATATATGTTTAGATATAAATAGAAAAAGAGGCTCACTTCGGGCGTGGCATTCAGAGCTGCACTCCAACAATCTGCGCTGAGCTCATAGTCACCATTGCCTGATAAACCGAAGAGGGTGGTTGAGTGCTAGGATCAAGCTCTATCGGAATATCAGATGAGACGAATCAAAGGCAATGAGACCTACTGTAATATAAGAGCCCCAAAGCCATCTGAGTTCCAGGCTCAAGCCGGCCTTGCGAATTCTCTTCTCGCGCAACTTGCAAGAAGTTATCCGTGAGTTTGGCGTGAACTTCCCATGGGTTTCTCTCCGAGCCTCTCCCAATCTCGCTTCGATCCATCGGTGGCGGTAACGGGGCCGCTTTCTCTGGGTTGGTCAATGTCAAATATCGATGGAGACTTAGGTAGGCAGCCTCATCGTAAGACTCGTTCGTATATGACACTGCGAGCGACATGAGCGCTCTGCCAAGCCCATGTCTGGCCCGGGCGTAGTCTTCTGATTGAACGTCAGGGACGGAAGATAGGACAGACTCAAATTCATCTCGGGCTGCCTCGAGAGCACGAATTCCGGCGAGCTCCTTTTCGTCTTGCGTTTGTGTCTCTCCAAGGGATAGCCAGGATTCAGCTTGTTGAAGCAAGTCACTTGATTGCCGACCGGCCTCCGAAGTGGCTTTAGACTGGATGATTGCTTCCAAGAAGAGCGCTCGGTCAGATAGAGAAGACTGCTCGGTTGGTGGTTGGGTCAATTGTGAGGGTGCTTCAAGATAACGATTAATGCGCTCTTCATAAAGGAAGGGAGGTGTAGGTGGTGAGAACCTCGTTTGAATGGATTCACCTTGGAAGCTTGTCTGAAGAACACTAAGGTGACTTACCGAACTCGTACTTGCCTAATCTAGGGAAACCTCGCTCATCTGTTGTGCCCTCTGCTAGTAGCTCATCGTCTAGCTGGAGTTCATCTATATAACGCTGTCGTTGGTCGGCTTCGAGCTCTTCGTAAGCGGATGCGATCGAGCCATTGGCAAACTGTGAGAACTCTTGTTCCCAGTTTTTAACATCTTCATCATGGGGCGGATCCTGGTGTTGTTTCCAAATCCTGAAGGAAGAAGAAAAGTAGCCATATGGAGGGTTTTTTCCCGATGAGCTGTCGATCTTGTGAGTTGACGACTGGTTTGTAAGAGAGGAGAAATGCTACGAACTCTTCAAGATCAACTTCTTTTTCTTTGCCCTTTGCATTCTCTTTTTCGACAGGCTGAGCTTTCTCCTTTGGTTTGTTCTCTGATAATGCACTATACTTTTCAAACTGATCCTCCCAGCTAGCCTCCTTTCCTTTCCCTTTTTCTGTTGCCAAAAGTGCTTCTGGTTGCGGTCGCTGTTGGTACATCAGACCGTTACTTATACCTATGCCCATTCCCATACTCGTTCCTGCAGGTTGATACTGGGGCTGATAGGGCATGTGCATCGACATCTGCCGCTGTTGATCATATCCGCCGAAAGAGTGGGTCTGATCAGGCTGGTGTAGTTGAGGAATAGCGGTTTGAATATGGGATTGAAAAACTTGGTCCCAGGAGTCTTGAGTGTGTGTAAGAGAGGCTTGTTGATTTTGGTTGGCAGATGTGTGGTGTACGGGTTGTTGACCTATAAGAATGAATAGGGTTATTAGCGAACGAGTACGAATGATTTATACGATCCTTGGTAGGCACTGACCTTGAGCCCTGTCCCAGTGTTGTTCCATCACGTTCCATCCGTCGGGAGGCATCCGACTATTCTGTCTCGGATTGATCTGTTGGAACTCGGCTCCCCATACTGCTCCAGGCGCCGAAGACTGAGGCAACGCCTGATGAAGGTTTCCTAGATCGAACGGTTGAGTAGAAGTTTGGCCGAGCTGAGTGTATTGTGCAGGTTGAGATCTTGAAGAAGACGGAAGGTTTCGAAGCTAGTTTTCGGAAGGAATTTGTTGGTCAGTGTTTCCATGCAAAACTTGTATATGCAGTTGGGTGCGTACGGAACTGTTTGATTGTCCTTGTTGAGGAACAAATCGACTCTATATGTGAGAAAGAGAAAGTATGGACAAAGAAGCTGAGTAGATCAGTACGAATGCCATCTGCGTCGGAAAAAAAAGAAGAAAAAGACGAATTGAAGCGGGAACTTGCTCGATGAAGAGATTTATCGATGGTAGATGCCTTCGAGAGTTGTGCAAGAGGGTTCACAGGTCCGCAATCTGCGGGACCACTAAGAAAAGACATGGTGATACTGGTGATGGCAAGGTTAGATGATGAAGTTGGGTTTGCTGGAACTCACGGATATTGAGTAGGGTTCTTCGGTTGTGGGATATAACCGGATACGTAAGGGACATAATATAACCCTAACATGCTGTGCTTTGCCACATATCACGGTAGGAGTTTGCCCGAGAGCGCACCGTCACCTGATGGTGGCCAGAGCCTTGTTGCTAGTTAACTAATCCAGTGTCATCTATCTATCTCATTCACAGTTACTTTGATGGTATTCAAGCATATCGAAGGTTTGAAGTCTTTCTATGCCCAATGAATAGAGTAGATTACGCTCACGATGCATACCAACCTCATTACTCAACAACTGCCGCCAACCATAAACGGCAGAAGAACCAAGAACTCAAAATAGGAGCATTTGTATACGAACTCTCCGTGAGATTCATTCTATAAGCCTCTCTATTGATGATACCATAGTGAACCAATGCTCAGATCCTATCGGCAAGCAGTAAACTCTGTTGGCTTCGGTCCCTACCTTTTCGTTTTTGTCTCGTCTTTGTTTGTTCTACATCTGGGTTGAACCCCTTCCTGGATCCTTGTTAGGTAGACGAAGGCGAGATGATAAGTATGTTCACCCGTTTGTCGGAGCGAAGCCAGAAAAGAAGACTGGTATCTCTAACAATGCAAGGACTGAGTTTAGTCGGCTCGATCACGTATTCATGCTCTCTCCTATGTCAAACCACGATGGGTCTAAATTGTGTTTGATCGCATGGAAATTATTCGAGCTGCAAATTGAAGAGTCAAAGAAGATACCGAATTCTGATGGTTTCTCATGCACGGGTCGTATATTCTCGACCAACAGACACATGTTCCAAAATACTCTGAGACTAACTGAAGACGACGAATTCAACAACGGAAGAAAGAAAGGTATAGATAATGTTTGGGACCTAAATAAACGTGGTGAAGAGACTGCGCGATCAATAATGAACTCGATCAGAGTCTACCGGGATCATTAACTTCTTTGATCAACGCATTATACTTGCGACGGTGAACCGATCGGCCAATTTATATTCGCGATCTCAACGTACTCGCCGTCGGGCGCTGTACGAATCGTACCGAAAGGACTTATTTTGACTCGGATCTGATGACATGAATTTTTTTTCCTGACCTCTGACCTTCCCCCAACCGGCGGTTAGTTAATTCAGCACTAGATGGCGGGGGTGCTTACCAGATCGGTGAAAAAACACAATGATAGACGACAATCACAGGAGAGGCTGGAATCTTTCGAAGTAAATTCTATCGATCAATCCAACATCTTAGAACTATGCTTTCAAACGTTTTCTTTGTTCATTCACTAACTCTGTTCTTCATTCATTAATCTTCTCGTGTAGCCGCCCCGCCTGCTGAACCCGGACTTTCAGAGGAGAAGGAAGACGAATGAGTTGGGATCGTCTCTACCGACGATCAGAATTTTCTATAAGAAGAGATCGTCAGTAGAGTCCCAAAGTTCCCTTCTTATCATCATCCTCACCTCGCTTTCTCACAAGCCCTTCACTCTAAACACCTCAACCACCTACACTCTCCTCCCTCCTTCTAACCCCACTCTCACTTCTCAACAATGGCTGGTGGAGCTGCTGGACCCATGCCCGCTTCGATCAACCCGTTCAAGACGCGGTTGATGCCTAAGGAGTACTATACTGCTTTCGCCTTGGTAACCTCTCTCTTCTTCCTCTGGGGTAAGTCTCTTTTCATTCTCCTGAGCGCAACGCAACGCCTGACTCTCTTCTTTTTGTATACTAACGATCGTCTTCTCTTCCGCCTTCCTCAGGTTTCTGTTACGGTCTCCTTGATGTGCTCAACAAGCATTTCCAAGAAGTACTTCACATCACCAAGCTTCAGTCGACTGGTCTTCAGGTGGCCTACTTCGGTATTGGTTACTTCCTCTACTCCCACGTCGCTGGTGAGGTCCTCAAGCGATTCGGTTACAAGACGTGCATCATCATGGGTCTTTGCCTCTACTCTCTCGGAGCTATTCTATTCTGGCCGGTAGCTCACTTTGCTGGAAAGTCGTCTGACTCTACTATCTTCGGAGGTTTCGTCATCTGCACTGCTGTTGTCGCCTGTGGGTTGGCCACTTTGGAAGTCTGCGCGAACTCTTACGTTGCCTGCATGCCTCCTGCCGGACCGGCCGCCTTCCGACTCTTGTTCTCTCAGTCCTTCAACGGAGTCGCCAGTTTCATTGGTCCCTTCATCGCTTCAAAGTACTTCTTCACTGGTGCACATGCCACATCTCTCCAAACCGTTCAATTTGTCTACCTCGCCGTCTCCGCCATGGGTGTCCTCATTGCTGGCGCTTTTGCCATCATCCGACTTCCCGAAGTTTCTGAGGCTGAGCTTCAAGAGCAGGCCGAGATTGCTGTGGCCAATATGCCCGAAGCTCAAAGGAACCAGCTCCAAAAGCCTTTCTACAAGCAGCTCCGACCTATTCTCGGTGCCGTCGCCCAGTTCGCCTACGTCGGAGCCCAGGTTACGATCGGATCGTTCTTCATCTACTATGCTACCGAGAGTGCCAACTTCTCTAGTGCCAAGGCTTCGAACTTCCTTTCCTACGCTTTGATCATCTTCACTGTCTTCAGGTTCATCTTTACCGGCTTACTCTCGATCTTCTCGGCTCCCTTGCTCCTCGCCGGATGTGCCATCCTCTGCACTGTCTTTACCGTCCTCACCGCTGTTGTTCACGGAACTGTTGGTGTGATCTGCCTCATGGTCATCTACGCCATGATGGCTATTCAATACCCAGTTATCTTCGTCATCTCTACTGAGGGACTCGGTCGACACACTCGACGAGCTGCCGCTCTTCTCGTCTGCGGTGTTTCCGGCGGAGCTGTCTTCCCTCCGATTCAGGGTGCGCTTGCTGACAAGTTCGGAACCCGAAAATCTTACTGGCTCTCTGTTCCTGCTTTCCTCTACGTCGTCGGTTACTCTCTCTGGATCTGGAAGACCAAGGGTTGCTTCGTCCTCGTCGCCAACGAGCTCAACCACGAGGCCAAGCTCCGAGGAGAAGTTCGAACCGAGCGAATCTCGGATTACGAGAACGATCTCCCAGAGAAGAAGGTCGAGGAGGACGAGCAGGTCGAGGTCGTCGGTACTGTCAAGTACTAAGGAGTTCTCCTTTCCCATCTCTCCTTCCCTACATTCCTTTTCGTCTTGCATTCTCATCACATTTATTCTTCTCTCACCTCATGTAACACTCTTTTTTCCTCCTATCGCATTCCCCTCAAAATTACAATTCGCTGTTGTATAGAATCTATTTCTTCTCTATTAGTTTCTTTGTTTCTATTTGTATGGTATCTGGGGTCACTCATTCGTTCAATAAAATCGTTCGTTTGTTTGTGTTGTCTTATTGTCTGTCCTTGCAACTATCTATTTAATTGGAGTTGGTCTCTTCAAATTTTTGGTCTTGCATTGCTCGCCTTTTGTTACAAGCGCAACAGAACGCATCTCTACAAAAGTTTTGTCTGGTCAAAAAATTCTCTTTTCTGTCTTTGGTCCTGTCTCTGAAGTATACGCAGTCCCAGGGCGGAGAAAGAAATACAGGACAACACCTTTTTTGCATCACAGGAGGGAAGTACAATATGGGACAAACTGAGAGAAGACAACAGAGAGAACATAATGATTCATCTAGACAGACGTTTGGGTACTTCAACAGCACAGTACACACAGCATACACGAACGATGGTAAAAGTAAAACACACAGATGGAGCTTTATACGGTCAAGATGAAAAGAAAAAAGAAGTTGAAGGAATAAAATAAATAGAATAAACTTTCATGAGCCAAGGTCTACCACAATACGTCTACAAAGCTTCGGGCGAGAGGTCTCCAAGCGTATTCAGATCCTGCGGACGAAAACAAGTAAGACGAGAGCCCACATCGTTAGTTTATATTCATAGGTCAGAAACAGCACTCAGATGAAAGATGTAGACAGCCAACTCACCTCATTAGAGAACACAGAATGCTCGTCGCCCATCTCGGAGGGTGTCGCAATGCTCTAGATGAAAGGGAATGTACGCAAATAGAGATAAGTGAATGCACCCTGATGAAAGAAACAGAAAAGAAAAGGAACTGGGTCAGAGAGAAGACATACCTCGTCGAAATAGTGCCGAGCGGTCGATCGAGGCGTTCTAGGCGTCTTAGGAAGTCGACAAGATACACCGGTCTGCATAATATGATACGCTACCAAACCAGTCCTGGAGGTTTCATACAAGCGGATATGAAGTTAGCGGACACAATCACATGAAGGAATATCTTTCAACTTGAGGCACAAGAGAGACTAACCATCCAGTCTGATGGGAAGCTCCGAGACCTCGGCCATTATCACCATGGAAGAACTACAAGTAAGAAGCGCAGAGTGAGCAGTTATCACAAAGCGGTGGTAAGAAAGAACAGCAGACGAACCTCGTGGAACTGAAGATAATCCCTGAAGTTAGGATCTCTATCAAGTTTCTCGTTTCCTCCGTTGAAGGCTCGCCGACCGTCCTCATCTTTGGCAAATATATGAATCAATCGGTGTTGAATCTCTTCAGCGACCGCTCCCAAGTTCATGTAATCACCAGAACCAGTAGGGCACTCGATTAGAAGGGTTTCTCCATAGTACTGGTGGAACCGCTGAAGCGACTCGACAAGCAAGAAATTGACAGCAAGCCAGATCGGACCTCGCCAGTTGGAGTTTCCACCAAACATGCCCGACCTCGAGTCACCTGGCCAGTAACCAACACCGAATTTTTCTCCGTTGACGTCCATTTCCCAAGGATGGTCTCGGTGGTGCTGAGAGAGAGATCTGATACCAAAGTCTGAGAGGAATTCGGATTCATCCAACATTCGCTCGAGGATCCGGACCAATCGCTCTTTCGAGGCAAGCGCAAGCAACTTTCTATCGGCCTTTCCAGCAACCTTCATGTTGGCAATATTTCTCCCTGATAATTCGGCTCGGTTCTCAAGGAACCAATCCATTCGCTTCTTGAATCCAGGGAATCGTTTGATCACAGCGGGTTCTAGCGTTAAGGTTGCATAAAGTGGTATGAGTCCAACCAAAGAGTGGATTGGAATCTGCTGCGAGTGACCGTTACCCCATTGAATAGCGT
Source organism: Phaffia australis (assembly GCA_014825575.1). Lineage (NCBI taxonomy): Eukaryota > Fungi > Basidiomycota > Tremellomycetes > Cystofilobasidiales > Mrakiaceae > Phaffia > Phaffia australis. The sequence goes on along the minus strand of MVAH01000006.1, from coordinate 153,139 downwards.
CATAGTAGAATCCATCTTCCTCATTCCAGAGCGACATGGATTCTTCACCCGCTCCCTGGAAGGTCATTGCGTCGGAGATGAACAAGAAGTGCTCAAAGAATTTAGAGGCGATATCCTCGTAGGTGGGATTGTGCTTGGCCAATTCAAGTGCAATGTTCAACATGTTCAAACAGAAGAAAGCCATCCAGGCGGTTCCGTCTGCTTGTCGCAATGTTCCACCGGTGGGTAGAGGCTCGGATCGGTTGAAAGGCCCGATGTTGTCAAGCCCCAAGAAACCACCTTCAAAGACGTTGTTCCCATCAGAGTCTTTTCGGTTCACCCACCAGGTAAAGTTCAGAAGAAGCTTCTGGAAAACTCGCTCTAAGAAGTCCAAGTCCTCCCTGCCGAAAAGCTTTCGCTCGATTTTGAACACACGGAAGGTTGCCCATGCATGTACTGGTGGGTTAACGTCCGAAAAGTTCCATTCATAAGCTGGAAGCGCTCCGTCCGGCTTCATGTACCATTCCCTAGTCAAGAGATCGAGCTGCTTCTTGGCAAATGCGGGGTCTACCATGGCAAGAGGAATACAGTGAAAAGCAGTATCCCAAGCGGCAAAGAAAGGGTACTCCCACTTGTCGGGCATGGACAGAATGTCGGCAATGTACATGTGCTTCCATGCCTTGTTCCTAATGTGCTTCCTCTCAGGAGGTGGTGGGGGCTGTCCCGGGTCTCCCTCGATCCATTCTTTCTGAATGAACATGTAGAACTGCTTGGTCCAGAGCATACCACTCAGAGCCTGTCTCATCACGTTTCGAAGATCATCGCTAATAGGTCCACTGGCGAGTCTAGCATAGAACTCATCGGCGTCGGTCCGTCTGTCCTCAATCAGATCATCGAAAGCTTCCTCGTCCACAATTGTGTTATCCTCCTCCGGCTTGGCCTGGGTCATCTTGAGTCGGACCACGACACAACCTCCTCGAGGAGGCACCTGAGTGAACGAATAGTGCGCACCAGACTTGGTACCTTCTTTAGCAGGGTTGACAAACTGTCGCCCTCCGGTTTCAGAGATCGGCCGAGGAGGCGCTTCAGGGCTCGTAGCAGGAGGCGCAGTCTCATCGGTATCATCGTTCGTCTGAGACTCTTTATCCTCTTCATTCTCTTCATCAGCTGATGTATGGTACGGGGGAAGTCGAGGCGTCTTCACACTGGGGGATTTTTTAAGTTCGGATATATTGGGAGCCACGTCAGGCTCGGCTGGTCGATGAGATTTGACGATGTGATCGTGGAAAGCATCCTTGACATAAGGTGTCTTATTCTTTCCTCCATAGAGTCGCTATAATAGAGAGGAAGAAGAATGAGACCTCGATGAACACATGTATTACAACCCAGCACGGTTTCTGCAGAGGAGGGACTTACCTCGAAGTTAGTGTCGTTTTCGGTAAACATCAGCTCAGGCACAACACTCGGCCCATCGACAAGGACGACGCCACCCTTTGCGGGTGCGGCTGGGGCAGGCGAAGGCGTGCAGTAAAGATGTGTCCTTCCAAGGGTCTCGTGGTCAACTTGGATAGTTCCATCAGCAGACTCATGCATCCGGGGTCGAGGAGGTTCTTCCTTAGGCCAAGACCAAGTGTTTCGGAACCAGAGCTGAGGAATGATATGTAAGTCGGCCGCTTCAGGCCCTCTGTTATAGGCAGTGATTCGAATCGAGACTCCGTTCGGATCTTCCTCATCTTTAGCGTACTGGAAGGGAGGGAGGCATCGAACAAGCAAATATCGTCAGAATAGGGGGTACGGGTCACGCTTCATGACAAAACAAATCACGAACTTCGACAAAGATATCCCAGTATCGATCGTCATCCCAGATGTCGGTGTCGGTGATCTCGAACTCATCGACATCCCGGTCCCTTCGAACATTTTCATCGACCACTTGCTCGTAGGGATACCGAGCCTGGGGATACTTGTACAAAAACTTCATGTAAGAGTGAGTTGGAGTTGAATCAAGATAGTAGTAAAGCTCCTTGACATCCTCTCCGTGATTCCCTATGAGATAGAACACACGACGTTTGTAATAAGCAACACATTGTCAGCTCATCGAAACCAGAAATTAGAAGAGTAGATTCATATGCACCTTGATGACCTGTAACTCCAAAGAGTCGTTCTTTGAGAAAGGGGTCGTTTCCATTCCAGAGAGCAAGGGCAAAGCAGACTCTTTGGTGATTATCGCTATAGGTTCAAGTGTACATGGCCGAGACATCAGCATATTCGCTTGTTCGTGTACCGAGGTAAATGCATACGCACGAAATTCCTCCAATACCGTCTTCTCCCCATCGGTATGCTCGGCTTCGAGCGTGTTCATGAGGGAAATGAGACCATGCATCTCCGTCGGCAGAGTAGTCTTCTCGAACAGTGGCCTAGAAAGATAAGTTCTGAGTCTATGGACGCATGTTTCTGATCAAAGAAAGATGGAAGAAAAGGAGAAGGGTATGAGGGACTCACCCACTGTCGTTCAGACAAGTAAGGTCCCCATCTCTTCCAGTGGGCAGCCTTCTTTTCGTCTTCTCCCATCCTGGTTTAAGACGATGAAGGAAATGGGAATCAATATGAAACAACCAGGGACACGCGTCTGAGCATTGAGAACATAGAGATACATACCGCCACTCTTCGACACTGGTATAAGTGGATCCTTGAGATTGAAGGAGTCTTTCTCGAAGAGCCTGCACACGGTTCGATGAGATTCAGTCGGATCAAGACGGGCTGATTAATAGACGAAGGAAACGAAAGAATCATAAACAGATAGCCTGTTATAACAAATGGGCGAACCTTTCTTTCGGTGTTTCCAGATATACCAGGACTATCGTCGGCGTTCTCGGCAGCAGGCGTTCCTTGAGCTGTATATGATAAAGAGAAGGCATGGTTAGGTGGGTGGGCAAGCGTAAGTGGAGAGTAAGGTTGATTGAGGTGTGATAGGTGATCACTAACCTGAATCAGCGGCACCAGCCGGAGGAGGAGCATCAGCCTTCCCCTTTTGGGGCAAGCTAGAAAGTAGATGGGGCAGGAGGCAGAAAAAAAACCGCATTGAATGAGAGGAGTTGATGAAGATGGAAGAAACATATTGAAATAGCCGACATACATCTCTTTGGCGCGGGCCCCCGGACCTAGATCGCTGGGAGGCTTGGGGATGTCGATCTAGACATTCGAGAAAACGGTACGCGCGGAATTTCAAGATATAAGCAGGCAGAGAGAAAGAAAAAGAGGAAAGGCAAAGTGGAAAGTGATAAAGTAGAGCTGAACGTACCTTGAGGGATGCGGTTCTATCGACAATATTAGTAGAGGAGGGCTCTTCGGAAAAGGAATCCTTCACGTTCTGAAGAGGTACCGTCTGTTCGGATGAAGGCGAGGGCGAGCCAGAGCCAGAGTTGACCTGTTTGGAGAAGAGACTCTTTTTGATGCGTTGGGCAGCCATCCTTTTTTGTCCTCAGGCAGATCAAAGGAAGAATGACGGGGAGGAGGAGGAAATTACCTTGAAAAAGGTTGAGGGAGATGGGTGATGAAGAAGAGAAGAGGAAAGGAGAAAGAAAGAGTGATGAGAGGCAAAAAGGGCGGAGATGGAAAAAAAAGGTTCGAAAAGGGCACGCAAGAGGCACACAGGAGGAGGAAAATCTTATCATTCAGGCACATACACACAGAAACATTATACACGAACAACAGACCCGAGAGGGAAGCCCGACGTCATGGCTGAATAGAACTTCCAAATTGAACGATCGAAGTCCTTCAGCGCGGTCAGATACCACCGGTCACGGCCATGGTTACGACGCATTTTCTTAGGGATGAATCCTCTTCCGATTCCGGTATTGGGAAGTGTATTTCTTTCTCTTATTCTCTCTTTCTTCTTGTGCACACGCCTTGTTTCTCGCTTTTCAATACACATACGCGTCCTCTCTCGTTAGCACTGCATGAACAGCTGTTTTGATAGTCTTATCGCGAGAGATTATAGGACAGAATAGGACAAAGCAGATCTCAGGCTTTTCTTTGGTCATCATGCCAGCATCATTCGTTTACGGGACCAGAATAGTTACATGCAATCTACCTTTCTTTTCAACTGGAAGAATGAGGAGAGGGCGAACCGCCGGCTTGACAATAAAATAATTACTACATCACAGATTAAGATGATAAAGGAGAGAAGGCAGCAGAGAATGGAGCACAGACGGAGGCACACCACTTACATAACCCTGCCGACCGGAAGTGAAACCCCTCAGGAACGGCACGGCAGAGCAATGCCGGAAAGAAAGCTCCGGGGCCAGGCAAATTGAGGATGGTTCGGCGTTCGAGGCAAAAATGTGATCGGTCCACGCAGTCGGGCCGATGCCTTTAGCAGGCAGGCTACCGTGGTTTGATGCTGTCTTTTCCGAAGCCGCCTTTCTCTACAATTGTACTGTATTGTGTGTTTCTCTCACACACTTTAGTCCCATTCCTCCTGGCTAAGCCTTTCCACTCTCCGCTCTCCCTCCTCTCCTCACGAGAATTATTCTAGCGTTGTGTATATAGAGAGTGTGCGAGTGAGTGTGCTTGTGGTGTGTGTGTGTGTGCGTGTACGTGTGTATTTGTGGTAGATTATAGAGTGGAATCTCCATCTCTTTCTTCCTTCTTCTCCATCCTTTCCCCTCCTTTCTGTCCTTTTTCAAGACCAGAAATCTCTTTCCTTTAACAACAAGTGGCTTGTCCGTAGACAGTCTCATCGGTTTGGAACTCGTTCTACGTGAGATCCGAAAAGAACAAGCAAGGGAATTTAAGGAGTAGCACGCAGAAACACAGAGTCGAAAAATATATATATAATCAATTACGCTGTCTGCTGGTTTCACCTGAAACTCTCACAACTATGGCTCCTCCTTACTACTCTGGAGCTTTGGACCACCCGTCAGTGTTTCATTTCCTCTCTGCCTCTCTATTGAGTCTGTTCATACTTCTTTCCCTCTCCTCTCCTCTCCTCTATCTTCACTTTCCCTTCTGTTCGCATAGATGTGTTTTACTCAAGTTAGTCGTTCACCCATCTGATGCTATTCGCTCTCTCTTCCCGAAACCAAACCAGAACTTCGTCTCTCCGAGGTTCACCATCGCCACCTTCAAATCACACCAATACTCAATCCTATGCAAAACCAGCTATCGGAAGAGCCACCTTGACGCCTACCTATCCATCTCACTCTCGTCAGGGACCATCTTATTCGTCTCAAAACGAGGCAAAGACCAGTCCGAGTGAACGGTCGACTGGTCGTCCAAAGCGACGAACTCAAGACAACGATGATGACCGGGACGAAGAGTGCGATAATTACGAAGGAGAAGATGATAGCGATGGAGAGAATGCAGAAGAAGAAGACGAAGAAGCAGAAGAAGATCAAGAAGAACAGAGAGAACAGCAGCAAGTAGGGTGAGTCTCGCAGTTCCTTCTTTATATTTCCACGTCGTTTTCCACAAGCACAAACGAAGACTTAAGTTTTTTGGGCCGCCTTTGGATTCACTCAGATCGTCGTCCCGCCAGTCTTCCTCTCTGCGAGACGCGTTCCTGAAAGAAAGCAGCTCGCTTCGTTCCACCGATTCCGAAACAATACACAAACGACCTCGACTGCTTCCCTCATTGTCGTCCTCGTTCACAAATAATTCTCTCCCTCCGCTTACGTATTCGAACGTGAATGGAGAGTACCATGCCCATGCTCATACCCATCCTTATTCTTCTTCTGTACACTCGCCTAACCCAGGTCGGCATATTCCCCTTCGATCGTCTCCCTCAAGAGTGTCAGCAAACCCAGATCATCATCGGTTGCAACACCAGCATCGGTCCCACCATGCGTCTGACCAATCGGATAAGCCACCGATCTCCCCTGTTGTCCTCGGATTTCAGCTCACCGGCGCAGACCCAAGCACGAGGGATTCTATTCTGAGCGCGCTCAAACTAAAGGAGCAGCAACAGGCGTTAATCCAGCAGCGAAAGGGTACACCTAGAAACGAGAAGGAATACAAGAAACGTGGACCAGGTTCGAATCCGACGGCTTCCTCAAGAGCTAAGGCGAAAGCTAAAAAAGCTGGAGAGAACTCAAGCGCGGAACCAACGATGAACGCAACGGAGGAAGATAGGGTGTCACCGGACATGAGTCAGTCTGTTGCACGGAATATCTCGTCCTCTGGTCTCAGCCCTGCAACAACTACAATGACATCAGGCGGGGGACCGGATCTACTTCCAATCGTTAGATCCGGCTCGATCTCCAATCTGCTCCCTCCACCTTCGAAGTTTGTGGCTTACTCCCAGTCACCTCCACAATCAAATCCAAATTCGAACCCGAACTTACCATCCCAGCTTCCTCCGATCGACCATTATCCGCATCCACATTTACATTCCTATCATCCGGTTTTGCCAGACAAGACAGATGAAAATTTGACGAGAAGGTTGGACGATCATGAAGTTAGGCGAGACGAGAGCGAACGGGGTAGTTCCGGTGAATCCGTTGGTCGAGCGAATATTCTCAGCTCGGAACCAGCGCAGCTCCATCCTTCGGAAGAAGGAGGATCAGGAGGAGAACCTATAAGTGGCAAGACATTTCCAGCAAATTTGAAACCGTCTAATATAGTTGCGTCATCCCATCATCAAAGTCATCAGCAGCAGCACCAGCATCAACTACAACAACTTCACCAGTACTCGACTTTACCGCCCCCACTGCCACCTCATCATTCACACCCGCCTCACTCAGCTCATCTACCCAATGGGAGAGCAAGCTCTGTGGGAAGCCACCAACGTCCTTCGATCTCTGTTCAACAGAAGCCCAAATCAGTCCCCCGAAGTGTTCCGCAAGGCGGATATGGAATAAGCAATAGCGGTGTTGGCGGTCAGACGATCCCTTCACCTTCGTATCTCCCAACGTCGTTCTCTTCGTCTTCGTCCTCGTCTTCTTCTGGACGAGCTCCTCCTCCGGCCCCTCTCTCTATTCTTTCGTCTCATCACCATCCTTCATCATCTTATCAACACCATCAGCAATATCAGCTTCAGCATCAACAAGGTTCGTCCCAACCATCGCCCGTACCTTACGGTTACTCAACCTCAGGGATGGTCTCGACTCCATCTGCGGCAGCCTCGATCGTTCCACCGAAAGCGACGTTCCTCGCACCATTCGAGAGATTTTATGACGCGTTAGTCGATTCGCGAATGCTTCAGTCGACGGTGACAGAGCTGACTGCTCGTTCGGCCGAGATAAACCGTCGAGCAGATGAGACGATTCATCGGGTGGAAGATCATCATACGAGATGCGTAAGCGTGTTGAACACTCTCCAGGCGAGTAGTACGAGTCTACAGGATATGGTTCGAAAGGAAGTGTACGTTGTCAGGGAGGAATTCTCGAGAGAGCTAGACTCGGTCTGGCAGAGGGTTCATACGCTGGAGGCAGCCTTCAAGAAGGCTGGGGTGGACGTGCCTAGAGTGGGTTCTTCCAGATCTATCATCTCAGAGAAGGAGCCCAAACAGGACAGGGGGAAAGAGAATGAAGAGACTAGAGAAGGTTTCGTAAGAAAAGGAGAGTTCAAGAACGGGCGAGCGCTCGCCGTCAGAGTTGATGGGAGTGAGATTGAGGAGCCCAAGATTAGTGGTTATTCAGAAAACGAAGACCAAAACCAGAAGGCTGATGCCCAGGAGGATGCCGATTACGGGCCGGATGGGGAGGAGCTAGTAGAGCAGGGTCAGGAGGAGGACGAGGATATCGAGATGAGAAGTCGAGATGATGTAAACGACGACGACGACGACGACGACGATGGCGACGAGGACGCAGCCCAGGCTCCTACTTCTGCAATAGTGCCATCGAGGAAGCCGAAGATCAACTTGGGGATGAAAACCGGGAAGAAATTGAGTCTGACTTCATAGGAATCAGATGGGCAGGGCCATCTGACGGTCTCTGGACAGAATATACCTCTTCCTCGCTGGATAAACTTCTTTATATTTCCAAAAGTTCCAGCTTCTAGTTTATTAACTTATGATTTATCTCTATCAGATCTTAAGCATCTCTTATGTCTCTTGGGTTCTCTTTCTCTCTTGGGTTCTCTTTCTCTCTTGGATTCTCTTTCTCTCTCAACTTTCTCCGTTTCTTTTCTGAGGGTTATTCTTCTTGTTGCATATCATCACATTGGTTCTTGTCTTCTCTCATGCGTATATAGTATATACAAATTCATATATAACCTTTCCGGTTCTCTGGCAACTCGATCAGTGTATCCTGGGTAAATCTCTTCTTCTTCCGTCCTCCACTGCTACTCCGGTAAATTATCTCTTTTGGTTTTCTCTTGTTTTTCTTCTTTATTCATTATTCATTGTTCCTCTTCCTTTTCTCTTTTCCCCTTTGTCTTTTCTTTATAGTATTAAACATTCACGTATGCGTGTTTTGAAAAACGTTTTCATCATCGTCTGTCTTTTTCTTTCCTTTTTTGTTTTCTTGTTTTTGGAAGTCTGTTTCCAGGATGCAATGCGAGAAGGTGAAACAATTGATTAGGAGCATTTTCCCACTGTTGAGCCAGCGTAACCATTAGGTCAGCGGTCACGACAAAAAATTTGGGTCACATTTTACTTCCCCGCGAGGGTTCTCATCCTCGCCCTTTTAACCTTGGCCACGTCTTACTCGCTTTAACCTTACCACCCGTCTCTCAATCACACACACATTTACATACGTGGCAACAAGTCCCTTCTGGCCGTCAAATTTCTGGCTCGAGAGCGGAAGGAAGAAATCGAAGAAAGGAGCTCTTCGTTTGGTGACGTTTTTCCTTGACCGGCCGAGAAAGGTCTTTGATCGACTCTGCCGTCATAACCAGCGTAAGTTCTTCGGGGTTCTCCCCTCGTCTTCGTGTTTCGTCTAGCCTTCTCGCTTTTGCCTTGCCTCTGCTACATTTTCCGATCAAGACTTTATGTCTCGAGACCAATAGTCGTTGTGCTTGTCTCGAATTCGGCAACATAGTAAGAGAGAAGAAGAAGATTATGTCCAGCATCCCTTCTTATCTCCTGGTTGTCTCTTGTTTCTCAACGAGTGGGAACACGTAAGAAACGCCGGGCAGATCTTTCTACAGCCTACTCTCCTTCTCTTTCCTTTTCTTTTCTTTTACAAGCTCTCACGTTGTTGCATGTGCATATGTGCGTGTAAGCGTTTATGTGGTCATGTGTCGCTGTCGTTGCCTGCTTCCTGTTTGTGAGTCAACGCATCCGTTTCATACGAATGCGGCAATGGCTTGCTTTGTCGGTAAGGAGAGCCGAAAATAGAAAAACGTATCAGCTAGCCGCACGTTTTTTGTCCGAGTTCGACTCTTTTCTTCGTCTTCGATTGAACCTACCCAGGTCGTGCTCCCACATCCTTTGTTCAGCTTTCTACACACATACACACACTCTCGCCCTGTCTTTCTCACAGTCTGATTCAACCTGAACATCTTGGTCTACCCTTGCCTTGGCAGCGTAAAGATACTGGATGCTGACCGATTGGGTTGCATTCTATCTTTCTACTTTCACCTCCCCGCTGTTTAACATCTATTGTTTTTAGAAATACGATCGGTTCTCTCATAATTCACACCCGGATCTCTTGTTCATCAAACCGGCCTGGCCATCTGTTCTCGACCGTCTGTTCGGATTGGATACCTCTTTCATACATCCTCAAAATTCATATACTCGTATCTTATATCATCTCCACTCAATTAAATACCGCTCGCTCTTTTTAGCGACAAATCCAAAGGCAGGAACGACATTTGATAATGTCAACTTTTTTCAACGACATGTCATTTCCTACACCAATACCGGACCCCGTCACTGGCAGACTTGATCCGAACGATCCGGCTGTCAGGGCTCGTACGTTCTATTGTTTTTCTCGCTCCGTCTTTTTAGCTCTTTGGACTCATTCACACGCATTTTACAGTGACAGAAGCTGCGTTGACGATGGATAAGAGTAAAATACCTAGACCGTACAAGTGTCCACTCTGCGATCGAGCATTCTACAGATTGGAACATCAAGTTCGTTCGAAAAGTCTTCCGACAAAAGCCTCTCAAACATCTATTCGCTGAAGCTTACTCTAATATTCCTTCTCTCGTTTTCTGCCTGCCTCTATCTCTTTCCCTTTCGCCTTGCCGACATTCATGAATTCTTCTCCCTTTCCACTCTATCTAAGACACGGCATATCCGAACGCATACCGGCGAGAAACCTCACGCGTGTACTCACCCCGGATGCGACAAACGATTCTCGAGAAGCGACGAGCTTACCCGACATGTCCGCATACATCAAGGTTCTTCTGGGAAGAAGAGTAAGAAGAAAGAAGAAGAGAGCGAGGTGAGTTTTCACATAGTTAGCCTCAAACAGCCGTTTCTTTTATTCTCTCACTGTTGAAGCGCAAAATTCTCACTGTTGGGGTTTCAAAAATTTCCTCCTCCCGAATTTGACCAACCTTCAAACGGTTCTCAAGGACCTCGAACGAAAGGTTTCGAAAGAATCTTCTCAGAACCCAGCCCAACACCATGACGGCAGCATCTTTCCTCCTGCCCACGTCGACAATGGTTCAGAGATGAATGAGATGTCTGCTCTAGCCGCTGCAGCTGCCGATCAGCTGTTTGAGATGGAACGTTCTGAGTCCGTTCGCCGGGCGGAATATGAGATGCGACACCGACAGATAATTGGTCATACGAGTGGAGTTTCCGTGAGTGGTCAGAGAAGCTCGGGCACAAGCCCGGTTGGTACACCTGGCATGATGGCACAGCCAACTTTCAACGGCTTTTCAAATGAGAGGGATCGGTGGGGAAACGTCGGCGGTATGGGTAACCTTGCCGCTTCAAACGCCATACCAACAGTACAACCATCAGCCGGGGGACTCAACCAGCAGGATTTCCACCAATCTGGACAAGCGATTCATCATGCCGTTGGAGCGGGCGATCTGACTGATCTGTCATATCTAACACCTCCAAATTGTCACCACTCTGAGTGCCATAAGAGTTACCGAAAACGACTTCGGGCCGCTCAGAGGGCACTTACCATCCAGGCCGGATCTAATGGATTTTTAGCCGCTTCTACCTCCTCTGCTGGTCCAGCAGCTGGATCAGTGGGATCGGGAGGAAACAACCCTTTTTATGGTGGGTTGGCTGGAAATGGAAACCTTAGTGGTCTCTCGATCAGTAACCAGATGGGATTCAATCCACAACAGCAGCAACAGCTCCAACAGCTTCAGCAGCTTCAGAACGCTCATCAGCAGATTCAATCTCAACCGCGTTCATTCCGACATCGATCATCCCTGCCCTACGCGCTCACCTCAGCAGAGGTCTCCCATCAACCATCGCCCGCGTCTTCTGAATCTTCAGATTCATTCAACGATGACCCAATGGGCTTCCAACAAGTTGGCAATACCGGTTTTGAGTTTACACCCTCGACCTCGCCCGTACTTGGTCCATTGAAAAACATGAGTATTTTCCCTCAGATGAATACCAATGGTCTTCCCTTCGGATATGGTCCCCTTGGATTAGGCAACGGTGGAGGAACAGGCACCACGAGTGCGGTCACTAGTCCGGCACAGAGCAGAGCTCACTCAAGAGCGAGCAGCCCAGTGAATCATTTCGGAGGACCTGGTGGGATGGATACTGATCAGGGGCATGGCGTTGGTTCGAAGAATCACCATCACCATACTAAGCATCGATCACACCCATATCCGAATGCGTTCAACCATTTCAACAATGTTAACGTGACCTCCTCCCAGCAGGCTACCCTTCAAAATCAAATCTATCAGCAACAGCAACAGCAACAGCAACAGCAACAGCAACAGCAACAGCAACAGCAACAGCAACAGCAACAGCAACAGCAACAGCAACAACAACAACAACAACAACAACAACAACAACAACAACAACAACAACAACAACAACAACAGCAACAGCAACAGCAACAGCAACAGCAACAGCAACAGCAACAGCAACAACAACGGGTATCTTTTGCGGGTCGAATGTCACCCCCTCGATCGACTATGTCTTCTACCAACGCCTCCTTGGCGAGCTTTCAACAACAGCTGGCCGCCCATCAACAGGTTCAAGCTGTTCAAGTTCAACAAGCTCAGGCCCTCGCCCGGGCTCAGCAGATGAACTCTAACAGACAGTCCGTCGAAGATATCTTGAACACCTCTCCTCTTCCGCCTCACAATAGATCGTCCGCGGGTCCGTCCAACCTAAATAACGGCCCTCCCACTTCGGGTGGAGTCAATAACGTTAGCGGTGTTGGTCGATCGGGTTTAGGAGGTACACCTTCTGGGGACGGTAGACCTGCCCCTGTCGGATCTACCTTCCCAGGTTACTCGACATCCGCCTCGGCTTCTACCCAGAACTCACCAGTAACAAGCAGAGCATCGTCCCCCTCGGGAACGCGTTCGAAGCCAGGACCGGGTGATCATCTGACAGCTCAACAGAACTCACAGCTTGCCAGATCCGTTCAGGCAGCATTTGGAATTGGCTCGGGGGGAAATCCCTCGATGGCAAGCTCGATAGAAGACAGTCCACGACTTCGATCAACCAGGCAACAACAGCAGCAGAGTGCGAATCAAAGCCGAACTTCAACACAGGCTCAAGGGCAGGTAGGAAGCCCGGAGAAATATCCTTTGACTGGCCCGGGCGGCAACAGCGAGAGCTCGAGGATTGACGAAGATGGATCGTCCATTGAGCGATCCGGGTCAGGACAAGCCGAGGCCAAAGGAGGTTCGGATGCAATGGTCAGCTAAGAAGGATGTCTCCTGCCACTTTGGCTACTTGGCTGTCTATCGTTGATAAATTCCAACTCCGTTGTCTTTCCTTCTTTTACGTTGCAAAGAGTTCTCTTATCTCTCATCTCACCAATTTTAAAGATATGCTGTCAAGCATCTTACAAATCAATCCTTTAGAAATATCTGTTAGACTTCTCTGTCGAGCTTCGTGAATACCCTTACCTTCCCCTCCTCTTCTTTCCGCATCACTCTGCCTTGTTGTTTCCTTTTTATTCTGCCCAATGTGTATAATGCTCAACAACCCGCTTTTTACAACCTTCCTCCTTTCCGTCTCTCCCTCCTACCTCCTTCTTCAAAGTTAAATTCCTCTCTTTTTTTCTCTTCCTCATCAACATAGATTGTACACTACTTATGTTCCTCTCTCCCAACATCCTTCTTCTTCTTTGTCTCTTCCTTAGAAAACCCATAGAGTAAATTTATAGTAAATGAAAAAAAAAATCTTGCTTCTTTTCACATGCCACTTAGACAGCTATATAATTCTGCTAGGTCGAGTCTTTGTGAAAGAAATCACTCATATCCGAGTGCATTCGACAAAACAAGAGTGAATAGTCATGCATAAATTTTGACAGAATAGTAAATAATGATCCAGATTGGTAAGAGCCCGTCGTGAGCATACATACTCTACAGAAGCTCGGAAGCTAATCGAGATTTTCAAGAGTGACGCCTTTTCTTTGAGAGTGAAGACATGGGGACAATCAGACAAGAGGCAAGGAAGTCAAAATGAAAAGGCCAGTGATTTAAGTCGACAAGCAGCCTGTGTCTTATTCCCATTATTCCCTTGTTTAGAAACCATCGTGTTCTAAGACATCATCTACCACGTCAGTCGTAAAAAGGAGGCCCTGATGAAGTAAAAAGGAAGAAGAAGACAATGATGAGATTCAGAGTTAGATGACCATCAACCTGGAGGTCGCGGAAGAGCATGGCTACTGACTGCTTCCAGTAAAGCTGACAGCAAAGGTTTGAGAAGAAAATATACGTCAAACGCACATAAGTAAATCAAAACGAAGATATCCACATTAGATAACAGAATACATACATGTCCAGTCTTGCCAAGAAGATTGAAGTGTCAAATCAGGGTTAGGGTTGAATCTACGAATATCTCAACAACAGGTTATGTGTGATGAGTACGGTCAAGAAGCTGGAATATGTATAGTCAATGACCTACTCGAACGGCTTGAAATATGTGGAAACATCTTCATCAAGATTTGACTCTGCGTCTGAGGAATACGTTGGAACAGGGAGAACCAGACAAGAGGATGAGCCACTAACTCGAGTAAATGCCCACGAACAAACTCAACTTACTTTGAAGGCTGTCAGATAGAGGTTCGTTGTCTCTGGAGGCATTGATCGAGCTGAGACCTCGCTCTGACATATATAGCGCACTAGGATCGGGACACTGGATCTGGCACTCAGGCCTCACATCTTGCTCGCCAGATTCCCGAAAGACGGCCATGATAGCCTCCTTCTCTTTAGGTGGCGCTCGACCGGCCTGTTGGATGTTTGTTAATATTTTGAAACACCTTCGAGCCGTAGATTGGGCTGATTTAGGCGGAGTGGAATGAAATGATCCGTATTCGAAGGCATCTCCGCTGTGCGTGCCTACTATCTGAAGAAATCTAAGACCTTGACGAACAGCTTCCGTAGATTTCAGGTCAATGTTACTGTTGATTGACGCGGGATGCGCTTGGTTGACGATTCGATCTATTGAGCAAATGGGAATTTTATTTAGCATTTGAGACAATCTCTAAGAGAGAGAACAAAATCATCTTACGAGCAAGGATAACCTAGAGATCACGATTACGATGGTTAGAAATTACGAAAAAAGCAGGAAAGAACAACTGAAGTATGAGAGACATACTAAAGATGAGTTATAAACATAACCCAACATGCACCTGCGAGAACAAAAAATTAAACAAGCTTCGGTCAGACTCGTCCAATTGCAACGATGGGTATCAAAGAGCACGCGTACCACCAAAAGCCTAATTGAGCGCCATCCCATGACCGCGAAATTCCATTGATTAAGGAGACGGCAGCTTCCGCACAGAGAGCAGCAGCCTTCCTGGCTGATATGCCATGAGAGGTAGTTAAGAGATGAAACAATATAAGAGGCAATATTTGAAAGGTGTAAGCGCTAACCTATGTCGTAACGCATGTTCGTCTGGAAGGGAACATTACTTCGCGGTGCCGAGCAAAACTTTTATGTCAAACAAAACAGAGGAATTGTTTTAAACAATTCTTTTAAAGGTCATCCTCGAAACCACAACAAAAAAGTTGAAACAGAAATTTGATACCCACAAAGAAGAGGAATGGTCGATATAGGAGGACCAAGGTGTTGCGATATCTAGAACATTTCAGAAGTCCAAGAAAGCGTTATATACAGACGGTAAATGATGATGCTCAGTGACCTTTTACAAACGCTCACCTAGACTTGAGAATACAGCCTTGTGTCTGAAGCCGAGTGTCGATAGCGTTTAGAACAACATCTCGATTTTCATCCTTGAGGTGGCTTGGAACTTCATCCCACCATCCATGAAGCTCAATCTCAAGCTCTACAAGTGTCGAGGTGTTTGGAAGTGTACTATGATCTTTGGAGGCATAAAGTCTATAATATTGAAGATTATAGTTGTGAGTGATGATGAGCTTTGTGCGTAAGCTTAGAATAATTAACTTGCTTTCGAAGGATTTCGATCTTGATGGCGAAAAGTTTTGTTGTTTCATGAAAGAACATAATATCCTGAGGCTGCTCGATGCTTCGCTGGGTGGACGGATAGAAATTGTCGTCGTCAATGAGTGTCATAGAATTGATAGCAAAGTCATTCTCATTAAGTGTCGTCTGCCGATACAACATTCTATTTGTGTTTTACGTTTGAGTGAAGGCGCAAGAAATTAGCATTTCGCACGGAGAAAATCAGAGAAAACAGCCTCATACTCACGCTGATATCGTCGCTTCCATTTGTATCTACAAATGAGTGAAGAAACCAACTGAATGCCTTTCAGTATATACCAGGCTAAACAACAGATGGGTTGGGTAATTTACGCATGCTGCCCACACCCTTTGCCTGATGCATTTCTCTCGGACGTTGATCTTCAAGTTGATCTCGGATTTGTCTAGCTGGATATTTCTAGACATTGATATAGCTAGCCCAACAGCGTTCACTGCCAAGAGACCTTTGGAACAACTATCAAAGCGTACGGAAGTGAGCGCGATGCCAAAAATACTCTTCTACACGCCTGAAGTTTCTACTCACTTCTGCGAATAGTCTGATTGACAGATCCAATCGTTCAGTCATGTAGCTTGAATGATGAAAAATCAGAAAGAAATTGCTGAAAACTCACAGCACAGTAATAATAGATACTGAATCATCTCGACATTTGCCATGATAAGCACTTTTGTTCCACATTGCGAGAATGAAGTTTGGGAGAACGATGATCAAGACAGTGACAAAGCGAAGATCAGAAGTAAGTAAAAATATAGAAGATGTATGTACCGTGCGTGACGCTCATTATGCTTTGGCTGTTCCGGAAGTAGATAGGTAGCTTTTCTAAGTCTTCTTTGGAACATCTTAGCACAGCTACAATAGAAAATATCAAATTTAAGGAGGCCTGAAAGACCAGGTCAATTGCTGCTCGAGGTTTCAATTCGGGCCAACAAGCGGCCTCCAGATATCTGTATAGGCATCAGCATGGATTCAAGAGGTATGCAGGATTGATTGATTGGGCTCCAAGAAAGGAAAAAAATTATACCTGTCATAGAGATCGACAAAGTCGAATACAGGCAAAATGTAATGTACTATGGAAACAGACGTTATGGAAATAGCGGTTAGCTTTGTATACGTTGAATAAAAGCGACATCAAACTGACTTCTTTCACGATAATAGTGAAGTAGGCTCTCGGCTTCAGCTTGCGACGGAAGATAGAACTGAAGGGAAACAATATAGGAAGGTGGTTCCACTTAGATATCGTTACGAAAGGTGCGCGGAGAGGGATATCATACATACAATAGTTTCTCCTGATGCCGGAGGCTCCATGGCTTTTTTGTCGAAATAGCGGAAAAGGCGGGGTTTGATCAAGATGATGGTTTGCTAATGGGCGGATGAGCCATACAATCCGCCTTAAGCCTCAATGAAAGAGTGAAGTTGAAAGACTGACCATGCATCACAAATGTATCTGGAACCATCTCTATCGACCGGTCTCTATCAGTTCCATACAAGTTCGCAGCAGCGTCTTCGACGACGTCCGTGCTGTAGCCAAATTCTAGAATCCAGGCGAGAGAGCCCGATGAGAATATGCAGCATGAGTAGTTGCCTACAACAGTCTTGGAAGATCAACGCCAGCAAAGTATAAAATTACATACGTCCTAGTCTTTCCCAGTGAGGCCTACGAGCACTAGAGTCAAATCCTGTATCACTATAGTCGCTTTTGACCGCTTTCTGGGTTTTATTCGTATTCTTGATCCTGACCGCTTCAGGAGTTCCTTTAATTTTGAGGGTGTCACTAACATCGGATGTGTCAGTTTCGGAAGCCTTGCTTTCATCTTTGTTCAAGCGTAACTGAACCTCTCTTTCTCGCTCCATGGTGATGCTTCGAGAGGGCATTCTCAAGAACAGGTTATTGACCGAAATGGATTGACTTTGAGAGTCGTCTGTCAGTGATTTTCCAAGTAATTGTGAATCGAAAGGAAGAGTTGGTCGGGGAACCAGCTGAGAATAGATTTTGCCATCTTCTTGGATCGAGCGCATGTTCGAAGGGCTACTTGAAACTGAGGGTAGTAGATCTGAGGGGAAGGATCCACTTGTTAAGAAAACAGGTTGCTGCGTTTGTAGTTGAGTAGTGTCGATACGGAGGGACTCGGCAAGCAAAACTCGTGGATCGTGAATGCTCGTACGACCTTCGTACGCATCATTCAATGATTGAAGCTCAGCTATCTTTCGCTCGAGTTCCTCAAAATGTCTAGGAGACGTGGTGTGGCGCAGGAACAGAAATAAAAGTAACCAGAAAAATAAATACAGGCTGGAAGCTAATAACAGACTTTAAATAATGAGTATCCATCATATAAAGAAAAAGAAACGTACTTTAAAGTCAACTTTCTCGTAGGGGGAGGCTAGGAGAAGATCAAAATTCAATTCCATACTGGTCAGGCACAAGATATGAGTGGCCAACAACTCCAGCGTCCTTCGTCCTCGAATAATTTCCCCTTCTATCAGGAGAAATAACAAGAGGAGATAAGAATAATCAGAGGGAGGTACATACATAAACACATTCAGTGTGATTTGTAAGACAAGAGTGGCATGACGAGCCGCCACCACATTTGCTTCTTCTTTTCCTACAGGCATTACAAGCTGTTTCTACTCGCCTCCTCTTCTTCGGAGACCTCTCTTCCTTTATAGCATCCATCTCCATCCCGTCATCGTGAATATCCTGATTCTTTGGAGAGGAGCTCAAGTCATCTCGAGATGGATTGCTAGAGCCATGTTGAATGGCGTTTTCGCCTATATCGTTTATTTTTCTCCTGTTCATCCCTGTGGATAAGGTTATAATCGGTTGATGGGTTGATGGTTTGATGAATGGTGGAGTAGACGTGGGAGTTTGGAACGGAGGACGAAATTGATCCTGAAGATTGGTCTCACTATCAGAAGGTGATTGACTCAAAAGAAAACGAGGATCAAGAGACGAATCCTGGTTTTGCGTGAGGAAACTCAAACTCATTCGTCCGTATAGCGGGTGCTCGACGACTGGTTGACCAGGAGTTTCCACCTCCAAGGAAGTCTCCCTATTTAAGAGCTGTGGATCTTGACTGACATCGATTGGTGACGATTGGTCCATTTTAGGTGACGATGATCCCTTGACTCTCCGAAAGTCTTCCCCTTCTGAACTCTTAACTGACAGAACAGGAGATCGTATGGAAGATGGGCGCATCCCTCTCTTCAGCAATCAGAACCAACGGAATTGAATCGCTACGGCCCGAGGATGAGGGACAACGCTCAAACTCTCCAAACTAGCGCGTCGGACTCTCCGTCACGAATGAGAACTTGTTTTGATAGATGAACGGGCAAGATCAGAAAGTAAGGTGAGGGAGGGTAATGAGGATTCTAGATCAAGTCGAGAATTCCAAGCAGACGCTTAGGTGCAAAAAAAGATAATGTGGAGAGCGTGATCCAGACAACTTTCAGGGAGAAACAAAGGAGTGGCGAAATGGAAACAGTTTCGGAATGTGTCTGTGACGAATCTGTAGAAACGCACTGTTTCTGTTACTCATGATGTTGGACGATCACCAGGTTTTATCCAAAATGGCAGTATTTGCATGAGTACATTTCCTATTTGCGAGAAAGTTTCAACTAGCTGTGCCACCTCGGAAGAAGTTTCACTGTTAGCCATGCATATGGAAATTCTGGTTGTCGTTGAAGAATAATAAAGAGATGAAGGTAGAATGGAATAAAGGTAGCTTCGGAAGCTAATATCGATCGATGCCCTTCGGACGGCACATCTACCGTTTTGTTTAGTCGGAGTTTTCTTTTGTTTGTTTTCGGAATCAAATAAAAGAAGAAAAAACTCCACGTCTCTTTGTGCCTGAAATTGTCAGAACAAATCGATTACGATCAGCCTAAATAATATCGGACCATGGGATCCCTGAATGAGGGAAGAATGTGAAATAATTTAAAGCGAGAAGAGATATGATGAGTCACTAGTCGGGAATAAGGCAGATTTATCATTCTCTGAGCCGTGCACTGAACGGAGGAGAAGCAATCAGGAAGGTATAGTGCTGAGGTTGCCGAAACCGCAACAAAACTGAGGATTGTTAAATACTGAATGAAGGAGAGACAGGCAGAGGGGAAGGGAACGAGTTATAAGCCAAGGCATTGAGAAAAGCTAGAGAGTTATGACCGCACAGTCAGTTGAATCAACAAAGATTTCGAGCTGTATTCAGACGCATTTATCTGATCAATGAAGGTAGTATTGTTAGCCATGCTGAAATAGAGGATGTCTTTCGAAGATCAGTTATGCACGAGTTGCATGAGGTTGCGATTGGTCATAGAGAAGGTGGTTGTATTGAATACGGCCTGCAGGAGCCTGCGCGTCACTTCATGACGCTTGCACTGATGTTACGCGTCCGGAGTTTGCGCTACTATCACGTGCCGTAAACACATCTGTTTGGTCAAACAGAACTCAATCTGACGAGTGTATATTCCCCTAATTAAAATCGCTCACGCTCTCACAAGAAAGAGGCTCAACAGTCTGTAGAAAGAACTTGAGCATCCGTATGCGGGATAGGTTTCTGAGAATGTACAAATGATACAAGTCATGAATGAGTAGCACATGAGTCGACAGAGACCTATCTTCTGAGTCATTAATATGCATATCTATTTAATCAGAACTCTCTCTGTACCTAGCCAAAGCTCCGGTAGATCTTCTCCTTCATCTTCCCCTTCATTGTATAATAAATCCGCCTGTCTCTTTTCCCTCTTTCTCTCCGCTTCGATTGGATCGACAGGTAATGCGATTATCACGGAAATGTCGACCTGACTCTGACCAGGAAGGAGAGCCTCCGATGTCTGAACAGGAAAGTTTGAACCAGACATATTGGACGGTAGAGCAGGATACGGGACGGAAGCCATCGGTCTCGAGGTTGACGTCAGACTTGATTGAGGGTTCTCAGGGTGTTTTGGTGTCGATCCAGGAGCGAATAATGGAGACGCTATAGAACCCTGAACAGTGTCATCATCGGCGATACTGATGGATAAAGGAACATGAATGAGTGATATTGGCTAGAACAATAGTTTGAAAACAAAATACGTCAGCAGCGCAACTAGAAAAACATTCAAGAGTTCAGTCTCTATTATACAACTTACATTGATGTTAATCCATCCAACTCTTCCTCTGAGACCATCCCATTCGCAACTCTTACTCTTTCCTTTTCCTTCATTTACTCCAAAATCTGGCTCATCCCATATCAAGCTATTCTCATCGCCCAGTCCAATCTCCCATATCTCTGGCTTCTTCCCCAGCTTCTTACTCTTCCCACCACGTCTATTTCTGCCTTGCTGAGGTGTTACAAGACCCCATTCAGCCCTTGTGGACTGTGTGCCCATCCGGCCTATTCCAGTGATAGATGTCGGGAATGACGGGTGGTTATCGAAAAAGTCCTCGGCAAATCCGGACGCGGCCCATGCGGCGTGAATGCGTCTACGGATGAGAACAGCGCGAATAGCGACAAATAGGGACTATGACACAGATATTTGAGTCAACAAATCTCAAGAGTGATAACGACAAGATGATGGGAAAGGTCCCTACGATTGAAAGCAAAACACAAATCTATCGAATGAACAAAAGGTGAAAAGACAAAGGTGACTCTATGTGGCTAAGCTCTTCATTCCTGTCTTTACAATCTCTCTCGACATGAGTTTTAAAGCCATAAAGAAATATATTTACGATCACCACGAAACAGACTAAATATACACTTGGCGTCTAGTTCGACAAATTCAAACCGTGCAACCATATATCCATGTCAGTTCCCAACGAAGCCTATCATAATGATAATAATAATAATATCTCCACCTCGTTTGAGGGAAGGCAAAAGTAGATGATGTGAGGTGAGGAGTCTGAGCTCACATTTCCGCCATCAGAAGATGTTTGTGTTGCTGTCTGTTGTGTGTTTGATGTACGTGTGGGCGTGATATAAGATGATGTCGTAGAAGTAGCAGACATCTAGATGATAGAGGATAAGCTGATCGAAGGTGAGGCTAGTTGGATGAGAAGACGATGCGAGGTGAAGGCGGGAAGACACCGAACACAGCTCTGAATGCAATGTGTCAATCTCACGTGGTGACAAATATGCACAGCATTGCCCATGAGTTGATTCAGTCAATCGATTCCTCTCCAACTCCTCTTTTTGACCACACACAAACTTGTCCCTTCTTCACACCGTTTGATCGTAATCTTCACCATTCTTGTAAGATTAAAGTATAGCACGATTGAATCTATGTGTTTGATGTCTCATGCTAAATCTGAATTGTTCATATATGGCTTGTTTTCGATTCTGTCAATTTGTAGTAGACTCGACAGATCTTCACAGTATCATCCTTCAGATCGATTCATTTGGCTCTACTGAGTTTCCGTAGTTATAACGCATATACCTATTCGATCGTCAGACTTCAGAGAATGTTTACATCAACTCAACTAGCTAGGTCGCTCCGGTCCACTCGTGGGATCCAAATTCGCCCTCCCACATACCTGCTTCGCCCGTTCTCTATCTCGCCATCCTTGCTTTCTAATTCACATTCCGCGAGGACGATCGACCCTTCTCTATATGTGGGTGTTCGACCAAATTCTTTGCCCGGCTTGCCGCCTCCTTCGGGCATCAAATACCATCCGCTGGTGATGAAGTTCTTGTCAGCATTTGTCAAGATTGCCGGAAGCAATTCGACAAGCAAAGCTATCGATGGAACGAGATACATTCTTGGTCAAGCTTGTGACGGTCTGGAAAGAAATGAAGACTTTTTCTGGGATGGTATGTCGATCTTGTGCGAAGATTTACAGATCAGATTGATTTTATCTGACGGAATGATTTAACACAATGTATCGTTTCTTTTCATACCCTGTTGGTCTTTGTAGAGTGCAAATTGCCCCCCACTTTTCAGTCGTATTTTCAGACACAATCCCTCATCATTCTGTAAGTCAACGAAGCTAAGTCTTTACACACTAGTCATGTTGCTAATCGCCCCTCGGTCACTCTAGAATTCATATGGCTCGAATTCGATCTCTTCCTGCAGCCGCGGCTGAATCTTATCAAAAAGAGATCCTCGCTCATTTCTTTTCTCTTCTCGACACGCGGATGCGACGGACGCTCGGTCCGCGAACTCCAGAGAGTTTAATCAAAAAGTATATTCGAGATCTTGGTGAGCAGTGGGTCGGCACTCAATTTTCCTTCGACGTTGGAATCTGTGGAACCGACTATGAGCTCGCCGGGTACGTCTGGCGAAACATATTCGCTGGTCGAGGGATTGAGCAAGGTACATACGGTATCAAGATTCCTCAGGGAGATGCCTCGAAGAGACAGGTCAAGTCTTTCAAGATTGGCCGACCAGACGGCATGGGTGGAGTAATCAGGGAGCAGGACGTTGTGCCAAAGATCGGAGGTGAGGGTAGAATCGGCCCGGTGCCTACTACGATTGATTCTCCGCCAATGATGAACGAGCTCCCGGCAGAATGGGATCCGCTCAGCATGGTCGATGAAATCAGCGAAATTGTTGGGTTTATCAGAAGGGAGATCACCAGGCTGGAAAGCATACCAGACAGTATGATTCTTGACGGATTCGTTGGTAACGTTGGACCTGTTAGGGCTGCGGATGCTAAAGTTTGGGAAGAAATCATGAGGGAGGAAGCGGCTAAGGTGATTCAAGAAAAAGGTCAAGACTGGTTGCCGACCAGGCAGTGGTGAATGGCAGAAGAAGATGTAAACGAGAAGTATATATTCGGTTTTTTTTTCGTTTGAGAAGCTTCGATTTTAAAAAAAGTGTTCTCTTGTCTGGCACATTTGGCTTGCCGAGAAAGAGATAAGCGATCGCTCATGTAACAGCCTTGATCAAGAGAAGAAATAGAACGACGGTGGCAATGATCGATTTCATGTTTTGGCCTACAACCCACAAGTTCAGTCATTACGCAACAAAATCTACAGAGAACGTGAGGCCGCCCAAATAACGATACTAATCCGATCATCCAACAGCTCTGTTGATGACGCGTCAGTGAGGACGCGTTTGAAACAAGCGACGCGTCTTTTGCCCACTTCGATTGTTCATTTTTTCTTCTTTTTCTTCTCCAAACACATCATATACACCACTGCTCGCTTCCTCTAAAGTATTCTCTATACTTGCCACACTGCTCGTTCTTACCTTTAAAATAGATTCTCAGCTATCTTACTCATCAAGATTTAGTTCGGAGAGCCTGGAAGGATCAACTATCGATCCGGTGTCCTATCAGAATGAGTGCTTCAACATCAAACGCGCCTCGGTCGGTTCATGGTCAGTTTGTCACAATCTTCTATCTTTTATTTATCATCATATCATTCCGACGAAGATGAGATGTACTAAACCTTTCTGGAGAAAAAAATCTGGGTTGAACAGTCCATGTACTGTATACCGTTCCACCTTCGACGACGACGACCTTTGCTCGATCCCGGTTACCTACCCGTATCAAGATACACCCTCAGATGAGAGGAGCGGCAGACCGGTGGGCGAGTTGTCCACTGGGCGAGGTGGTTAGGACTGTAGTTGCTTCAAGGTACCGTTCTTTTTTCTATCTTGATTTCGCTCACCTTAGTGGACGAGTCCGATCACATTAGATACCAAGTGAAAGTCACGCAACTAATGAGTGTCAGGTTGTTTCTACTTGAACGTCTTTATCGTCGATTGCTCTTGTGCTTCCACGTTTTATATATAGTCCCTCTCTCCTTCCAACTCCTCAGACAGACTATTCTTTACATCTCATCAACCCCAAACAGACATATAGAGAATCTATGTATAATCCAAAGTCATCGGCTTCTCCAACAAAACCTGTCGAGGTTCAGAGCGGACTGCTTGGTTGGGCATTGGATGACGCATCAAAGGAAAGCGAGAGCCTAGTGATGGGAATTTTAAGAAGAGACGAAATTGAGGGCGAAGATGATCAGGATGAGAGTGATGTTGAAGAATGGTTAGAGATTCGATTGAGGCTCATTGTGGTTCGTTTCTTCTACAGTTGTAAAATGATTTTCCAATTACAAAAGCTCAATGTACTTCTCTGTACTTCTTCTTCCATGAATGTTGATAGACAAAGCCAGTTTCCCACGCTCAACATCTGTCCCACCTCTCTTTTCTTCAGCGTGGGCTCCCACTACCAGCGCAGTCTGTTTCAACGCCGGCTTCCTCCAATTCTACGTCACCAACGACGACCCGTTCATCGTCAAAGGCTACTCTTTTGAAATCTGGACCATCACATTCTCAAAAGGCGAACAGTCAATCTGCCGCTACCCCTTCTTGGTCTTCCTCTTCTTTCAGTTCATCCACATCCTCCTTCAAGCAACCGTTACCACCCAGTAGTACTTCAATTCATTCTAGTCCAGGAAAGGTACCGTCTTCTACGCCGTTGAGTGTATCAACATTTGACCCTTTCCAGGCGCCACCATCGTCAAGAACAACCAAACGAGCACATTCTCCTGGCTTGAAATCATCGAATCAAACAACTTATCTGAACAAAACTGCTTCTTGTCAAATTCCGAAATCTCAGGAGTCGTCAAATATAGACAACGCGCGAGAAGGTTTGGGCGAAAAAATCTCACTGGAACCGGTCAAGCGCGGTCGAGGGCGGCCACCAGGTGCGACAAACAAGTCAAAGTCTGCGGCGTCTCTCCTGAAGAGACACCCTGAGCCGTTGACTTCAGGCGTTTCCGACGCATCTTCTTCGTCAATAACAGCCGTCGTCAGCGGAAAAACTAACAGAAGATCCCAGTCAATCTCTTCAGTGTCAACGTCGGCCAGAATGAATGCTCATCCCACCAAAATATCATCAACACTATCACTTCCTCAGCCATACATATCGTCCAAGCCCTCCCATCGAACATCGCCTAAAAACCATCGTGACCCTAACCGATCATCAAGTTCAAATTCTGTGCACAGTACAACAAAACCTGATTTGATGACGTCTCCTCCAGACCTTCTTCAAGCAGCCACCGAAAATTTTACGGCCTTTACCCCTCAACTAGTCGACCTTCTCAATCTGATTAATAAAGACGCCAAGGTGACGGACGACAAAGAGACCGCGGGGATACTGAAAAGTCTACTGAACGCAGCACGCGCGGCGGAGTCAAATAAGACGGACGGAGGGGAGACTGAAGATGCGGATAGTCCCTTGGCAGGGCTAGGTGAAGCAGAGTCAACGAAGCTGGGTAGGACTGTTTCAGGTACTGTTCGTCGAAAGGAAGCCGTCTTGGCCTCATTCGGAAGCGGCACTCACAGACGTGAAGCCTCGTCCGGAGGAGCTACCGTAGCTGGGGTGAAGAGGAAATCGACAGGTGATCGACCGAGTTCTATGGAAGATGCGCTTCAGGCTGGACCAATGAGAGGACGAAAACCTTCCGGAGGAATGTCAAGTGGAAGAAAGATAGACAAAGAAGGATGCGAAAATTGCGGGAGTTTAACAAGCGCTAGTTGGAGAAAGAAAGAGGGATGTGGCAAAGTCTGTGACGGTAAGCCATCTCATTTCTTTATATCCAGTCTTGAACTCTGAAAACAATAAAGTTTTTACGTACAACTAAGTTTTCTTCCCTGTCAATTGTTAATACTTAGCCTGTGGTATCTACTACAACCGGCACAAAGTGAAGAGGCCGAAGGAGTTGTGGGGTGACTTAAGCGCACATATGGAATCCTCTCCTGAGAACCCCCCTGGCGTGCGTCCGTCGTCTCGACCTTCTACGGTTTATTTGCACAACACTTCTCCGGTCAGAGGAGATTCGTCGTTTCAATCCCGATTCTCTCATGGTAAACATACGGACTCGAGTGTGCAACATTCTTCGAACACGCATTTCTCGCCTAGCTCGCCTTATCAAAATCCGACAGCAGGAAGGGATTTGAAGACGTTTCCGTTGACTTCTCCTGTTCGACCGGTCAAAAGGAGCATGAATCAGCAGGCATATGAAAGTCCCCGAACGGCATTGAAAAAGATGCTTTCTGGAGGAGGAGGGAGTGAGCTTCGAAGATTGAATAAACCTCTGTCGGATGACGGGAAAGAGGCTGATACGCCTTCAGCTGCTGCCCCGACGCCGACACCTAACCCAGACGTCACCATCACAGCTGACAATCTTCATCAACTGGGATTGGGCTCGTCATTTCTGAGCGCTTCTGCTGCAAGAACGGAGAGGTTGACTGATAGAGAGTTGGACGAAGTAGATGGATTGTCGGCCATGTTGAGCTCTGCCGTCCAGAGTGATATCGCTATGACCGACGCAGAGTGGCTTCATTCAGATTTCTCGAGCTTTTTCGAATTTGGTGATGAAGAGCCTGAAGAGAGGGATCAACTTCGTTCTCCAACTCCAAAAAAACTTCGATTGTCGACTCCGAGGAGAAACGGGATCCACGAACCGAGATCGTCACATCCAATTGCCTCTTCCTCACCTATGCCCCCTCCATTCGACTTCTCGTCTCTCCCTCCATCATCTCCTCCCGTTATTCCCGCCGGCTTGTTCTCCTCCCCAGATTCCATCAGACGACATCATCATTCGGAACTCGACCTTCATGAGTCTCTCTTTGCCATTTTGGATGAATCTGGCCCAGTCAGCACGCCTACCTCGGCAACATCCTATGACACCGAGCACAGTCTAGCGGATGTCGAGGCGCTGCAATCGCTCTTTGCCGAATCCCCAAGTTCCTGTGAGGAGGAAGAAGCAGATAATAACAAGCAAGGTGGCTCGTCTCTGGCAAGACCACAGTCCATCTGGGGACCATCTCCTACGGGACAAATCAACCAAGCACCGAACGCTGTATATGATCCAAACTCACTGCTTTCAATATCCGAAATTCAATCAGATAGTGGAACTTCGCCTGCTACCTCAACATCATCAAGCTATTCTTTAGGAACAAAGCCAGGCGGATACGCATCAGTCAACCCAGATCCACCTACGACAGAGCAACAGTTAGAGTTTTTAGCGCTCTGGGAACAATGTCAGAGGGTGACTAAACCTGATGCTCCTCAGACGATGACGATGGCTCCGCCCACAATGACTCTGGGTGTAAACGGGTGGGATTCTCTTTCTAGAAGAGGCAGTGCGGCCTTGGTAGCTGGCTCGAGTCCGGATAATGACAATGGAACACCCCCAACATGGGTGGCTGATGAGAATTAATCGAAGTTGTAGATTTCTTAGCTTGTGCCTTCTTGATACATATTTCCGTTATGTACTATATACCCATCACTTTATCACTTCTTGTCATATCTTAGTACTCGCTTTCATTCATTCCTCCTTTCGTGTTTTAAATTTCCTCTCATACAATACATCTATTCGTCTTGCTCATTCTTATTCCACGCTATTCGTTCTTTACGTCCCACTACATCCACTGGATGATGTTTTCTTCCACGCTCGCTATTTTTTCTCTAAATTTACGCATATTGGTACTTGCTTTTTCTCCACTGAGTCAATCCGAGAGAATGGTTAACGTTTTACACATAAATCAGTTACACAGGCGCTCTCTGTTATACAATGAAAACCGTATCAAGAGGGCACTTCAAACTTCGATTGCATTTGGATGAACTGCCAAAGGTTCCCAGCTGTTGTGTTTGTTTGAGCCGTCCCCAGACAGTCCGATCACGAAAGTCGCACGGCCAGTCATAGGTAGTACTTCGATGGGTTGAGCTGCATTAGTGATATATGTTTCGGCTGATGTGAGTGGGGATGATTGATAACTAGAGGGTGTAACTTGAATGGATGGAAGCATAAGTCTTCCAGAATGGACCGGAATTAGAGTGATCATTGTGGTGAAAGGCTCATTTTCCTTTAAAGATGTATGTAGCAGAGGTGGAATCAACATGTAGATTCAAAATTCATTGCAGAAGCCGTGTCAAGAAATTCTGGTTGAAACTCACTTTCGAAACAAAAGTCCCTCTCTTTCGTCCGCTGACTAGCCAATGCTCGAACTCTACTTCAAGATCATAGCACATTGGCAGATCTTCTAATACAGGTCCTCCTGACCAAGCCGAGGAGCATGAGATTGTCACTAGGAACAATAGAGGTTGCCCAACTCGATATGGAGCGTCGGTAGAGAGTGACAGTTTAACTACAGATATAACCTTAGTTTGAGGGGGAAATCAGGATCAACACAGGGCTAATTATTATCTAATCGCTACATTAATCTATCCGAGACAAAAGGAGAGTGATGCGACTTACTTGACGCGTTGGCACGTCTACGGGGATTCGCAATGTTCTCCAAGGCATGTCGGGACCTTCTTCTGGTATGGTGGTTTCGTCCAAAATCTGGAGAAAAAGAAGACGGTATCTATTGTGTTAAGAATTAAACGATTCTTATAAGTCGAAGGAAAGAGACTAACCTCAACGGCCTTCTCCCAGGTGTCTAGAACTTTCCTGAATTCATCCTCCGTTAGACTCAGTTGATGACAAGACCCTCGGATTTCATTTTCATCAACGTCAGGAAAGTTGATAGATCCCGCCGTGATGAGTTGACCTGCCCAACCAGGCTTAGCTTTGACAAAGGTGACCATAGTCTTGGCAAGCCACGACTTAAATTCAACAAGATTGTGAGACGATAGTAAGGGCGAAATAATAGTCTGAAGCATATAAAAGAGTTCTATTTGAACACATGATGATACAATCGATCTGGAGCATAAGTTTTTATACATATATGTATCATTATCAGCGCGAATCTCTTACCATCGTCTAGAATCCGGTATCTGATCGTCATTTGGAGCGGGTCGTGCTCTGTATGTGATGATGAAGGTTCAGTTACAAGTTGAAGCGAGATCAGCGATTGCACAAACCAACACGAACTTTTCAAGTTGGAATCCTTCTGAGTAAGCCTGAATAGAAGATTCCCTGGTTGATTGGGTGTTACATGAATCACAGGCGACGTAGCACTTCGACACCCCTCGATCTTGAGTGTCTCCTTCGCTCCAGACAGGTCGGCGGAGGCTACTCGTAGGTATTGGTCCCCACCAGAGGAGATAGTGAATTTAGAAAGTAAACTGTTGTGGAATGGAAAGAAATAAGATATCAGAATCTACGCTAACATATTGTGAAAACTACACGACAAACTGACCAATGTTCTCGGAAAATATCGTGCACATTCACAGACAACGGAAGGGACAGATCTAAAGGCCGAGTCTTTCTGAGTGCTCTTCGTTGACTCGGTCGAGTCTGGGTCCAGTAATCTACACTTATACGAATTTGCTGTCGCAAGCAGAGGTGACGGATTGGACAACCATTATCAGCGGGGAGCTTTCATCAGCAATGGTATCACGTGTCACTCACAGGAAGAGCGGCTCCCTTGGGTGCTCCTCTATATGGAATTGATAGTACCACGGTGGTATCTGGCTGAATGCCTTCAACAATCAGATAGTCCTGCTCTGTTGAGAATGTGGAGACATCTTGATGGACCATGTTTCAAAAGTCGGAAATCAGTGCACTACGTTTAATTTGGTACATGCCGATATGTTGAATAGGAGCATGAGCATACCACCATGTATCACTTGTGCTTCCTTCATAAGTAGTATCAATTCGTTATCGGTCACCTGAAGCGCAACCGTCGCCTTTGTGACTTGGTTTCTACCACTGATCAAGTGGAGTAGGACGACTGGTCGAGAATCTAGTTGGACTGATTATACCGTAACCATTCAGCGACAAGAAGAAACGAGAAAGATACTGGCATATAAGTGGTTGGCTTCGGACAAGCACCTATGGGATGGATATAGACGCACGATCTAAAGCTAAAGTCAATCTCGCGTTCAGAGCTTTGTAATCTCTCGGGATACGAACGACCGTTCTTTCACTGATATCCGAGGCTTTCGAAGGCAGCCAGGTATAATGGAAAGCCACTCTCGACAGTCGTATTTGGGAGATCTCCAACGTGAATAGACCAGATACTGGCATCTGAATGGCTCAGGATAACATAGAAGTAAGTAAACGGTAGTCAGCTAATTTAACCAAGAATCTACGTGTTCCTAGCTCTCAACTTACGGGACAGAATACACAGACAATATTGTCCCCATGTTTAAGTTCAATCTTCCCGGATGTGAACCAAAGCTGCTCTAATTCATGCCCTGATAGGCAAACCCGAACATCATCTACAGCAACAATCTGGATAGGCCGCATTATGTTAGATAACAATATGTGAAAGGAGACCGATGTTATCCCTGATACATGATCTTCGATAGCGACTTACACAAGGTAGATAGTTGTGAACCAGGAGATAAAGATTACAACCGTCCTCTTGTTCCCTAAGAGACACGACTGCTTGTTTGGGGGACTGAAGTTTAATTGTGAACGCCTCATGATCGTGAACAGGAAGGTCTGTGAGAAATCGTAATCATCACTTGTCAGCAAGGAACCTTGGTGCTCGTCTTTTATAAAGACATGCTTTACCCTTTTCAAAATGCTTTCCTGCCTCTCTGATTTCCTCCAAGCAGCGGTCCACGAATTTTCTTAACCCCCTCTCTTTCTCTTTGTTACTTTGGTTTTCTCCGTTACCTTCCCAGACGGCCAATCTGCCGACCTCTTCAATCTTGACTAATGCCCTGAGCAAGCTAAGCGCTCTCCCTACCCATGAATTGTCTGTGGGTTTAGATAGCACACGATGAAGCTCGAGTAGCCGGATTGAGTAGAAAGCTTCCATAAGAGTCCAGCTACATGAGCTGGCTCTGGTAGAAAGCGTCCGATAACGGTCGTAAGCTGATGGAAGACGGTCTCGAAACCTAAAAAGCAGGCCACAGGGAAGAATGAGATTTCCAGGTTTAGTTTGTTAATCTAACGTATTGGGTGCAATGCCAGATAGAGAGAAGAACGAACTCGTCTAAGGTAGCCAGACCGCCTATTAAGTCGAGCGTCGACCTCTCTCTTCCGACTCTTGACAGACACTCGATCGTCATCTCAGTGATCCCGTAGAATAGTACATCGAAAGATTCTTTGGTTTCTAGCGCTGCTATTAGATCGCGTCGGGTAATGGGCCGGTCTGGTCCGGAGCTAGGACTGGGAGAAGGCCTGAGAGATGGATCGATATTAAACGGATAAGCATTTGGAAGAAGCCCGATTTGCCGTCCGAGTATACTGAGCTACAAAAATGCATATACACATCATCTCAGAGATCAGCATCTATGAACGGCGAATGTTCATACACATCTGGAAAGCACAGCTTACTTGAGACCTTGCGAGCTGATATAGCTCAGCTTTGCTAATAAGTACCAGTCTCTCTTTCTCAATTCTTTCTCCATTAAGAGTGGAAGTACTCCCATTACCACCTGTACTGATAGCCGATAGATGAGGAGCATTGTTGGGAGGCAGGTTCAGCTTCCATTCTTGACAGGTTTCAATGATGTTCATACACGATGAATATATCCAAGACTCGATGAAATTGTGAGCGAGTGCATCCTGAAACGAAATTGTTTTCGTCGAGGGTTACCAGCATTGATTACGTCAATTGTATTTGGAGTATACATGAGGGAGTGAAAGGAGGATTAATAGAAGAAACACAAACTGGATTCTCGCCAAGCCATCTGCCCATCAGTCTTACAAACTCTAGTCCTTTCGCTAAAACCTCTCCCAGTCGACCCATCCGCGCCAACAGCTTTCCCTGTCGAGCAAACACATATACTCTGAAGTCAAACACGGAGATTGTGTTGGCGAGAATGAGATCCCGATAGGGTTTAGTTGTAGTTGACAGGACGGAAGCCGAATCATCATGAGGTGCGGTTGCGCCAAGGTGGCCGAAAAAAGACAGGTTGCGTTCTAAGATTTGGTTAACGCCAGAGGATAAAATCATAGGTAAGGATCCATGTTAATCGCGATGCTTGTCATTGATAGGGCAGAAAGACTGAGGTAGAAACAATCACCTTTGAGTACTTGAAAAAATGATGCCTCAAGCTCGTTGTATTGTATCAGAGCATCTTCATATAAATTCATCCCTTCGAAGGAGTTGGCGAGTGATTCCTACAAGTACACCAGGATAGCCGATCAGTATAAACACTGTAAGAGTCAGACAAGCATCCGGATGCCGCATCCGTATGCGCGCGCACACGTATTGTTATCAAATAACGAAGCTATTCACTAACCTTCAGAATAAAGAAGGTGCAAAAGTTCCACCCAGGCAATGTTCGCATCCCCTCGGACGTCTTAATCTCTTCTTCTCTCTGAGTGACTCTTGAGTCGAACGAGGTAATGATTCCGTCCTTGATCTTAGAAATCAAATCTGACCAGAGCGAAGGATCGTCTGGTGTAGGGAATGAGGGTCTCGAGAGTTGAACACATCTGGTTCCGTTCTCGGGTTGATTTAATCAGCGAACAGGGCTCGATCTTTGATGGTATACGCATCTTCTTATCAAACTGGAAGACGATCTCGACGACATACCTATCCCGCTTGTTGTTATTAAAGTCGCTTCGAATCTTGTCGAGCACGGTTCCACCCATCTTGAACAGCCTGCCTGCCCCCGTCGAGCTCCGAGCTAGGCCGGTAGCAGGATCAGGTCTCATCACAAGCACAATCATCCATTCTTGAGTCTTTCGAGAGACGACGAGGGAGTGCCAGTCTTTGATCTGCTTTCGGATGGTTGTCTTGTAAGTATCCGCGTCCTATCCGAATCGGAGAAGAAGGATAGAGTCGACAGCAGAGAAATGTCAATCGGGAACGGCTTTCGGAATGAATACTTCTATAAGAGGAACAGAATCTGGGGCAAAACAGATGAAATCGAACGCAATGAGCTGTGAAGAAAGCACGAACCTCGCATAACACGAAGAAGATGTTTAGAAATGGCTTTTCTAAAAAGCTACCAGGAAGCATGCTTCTTTCTGCTCCTGCCTCTCCACCAAGACTTGGTCGAGCGCTTCCAGTCTGGTCGACAGATGGCCTGTTTCCTATTTCTAGAGGGCGAAAATCGATTTCGACCTGTTGAATTGTCCGTAGAGAAGGTCGGCTGGCTGGTTTCCAATGAAGGTTCCTGAGCGGCAGGTGTGTCTCTCGGAGAGCCTGTCGAATATTTGCCCATTCGGGCGATGTTAGAAAAGATGGTGGAGAGGCATAGGTGACGATTGGCCGGTCCGAAGAGGAAGAGACAGCATTCATCTGATGTCTGATCAATTATGAGCAAGCAGAAGGGAAACGGCTTCAGAGATTAGCCGGGTCAGTAGATAGATGGTGATGGACGTTGGTTAAGGTCAGACTGTCGGTGATCGCCATCTCTAACATTTTCTGTTT
Organism: Phaffia australis; assembly: GCA_014825575.1. Lineage (NCBI taxonomy): Eukaryota > Fungi > Basidiomycota > Tremellomycetes > Cystofilobasidiales > Mrakiaceae > Phaffia > Phaffia australis. The sequence continues at coordinate 119,437 of MVAH01000006.1, read as the reverse complement.
GTGTCTACTCGATGTTTCTTGCTTCCCTCTTCCTTCTTTCTTGAACGCACTTCGTTTTTTTTTCTGTTGACTGCATGCTCATTCTATAATTGAGAAGACCTCTCTCTCGTGTCCTTCATTCTGTTCTGACATGTTCTTTTCGATCGTCTCTCGAAGCGGATGCTCACTGTTTCCTGGGCGTTTGCGGTCTTACATTCACAAAAGACAACATCTAGCCATATATGTAGATTAAGAACTGTAACAAAGAAGAATGTACAGGAAGATGACAACTGGTGATAAGGGAAAACTTGGTATCAGTCATGATATCGTATCCCCGAAAGTTGAGGAAAGAAAGACGACGGTTGAATTTCGGATTCGTTGATTACATCGCGTTGAAATCCCTCGCCTCCATTCTTGGTTATCTCTATTCAACCACCTACTATGTCTGCCAACCGAAATTTGCCTCCCTCGGCTCTGGCTCATCGGTGAGTGCTCTAGTGTCTGTAGATATATCATCGAACGTCATTCGAGTCGAACATCCTTGAATGCTCTGATATTCAGAAACACACTCCCGGCGGTTGATTATCGTACAGCAGTCTAACGCGTTCTTTTCCTACTCTGTTCTCTGTTGTTCTTTCTTTTTCCTTGATTGGTTGCCTGTCCTGTTTATTATACGCTTGTATGTTCTCTGTCTATTGTTTCATTCTCACAACCAGACGGATCTAACTGGATTTCTAGTTGTGTGTATGCTATCCATCCGTCCGTCCATGTATACGTCTCCCTGTGTTTCAGTTTCTGTCCGGACTTGTGATTTAAAAGCTGGAACTCCACGCCCTCCTCATCCTCCTTCCCACCTGTTAGACCAGACAATCCATCCGATTTCTACGCAGATCGCTTCAACAATAAACGTAAACGACCTCGTCACCTTGAATACGAACATCTGAATCATTCCGAGCATAAACCACCTGGGTCCTTCGCGGATAATTATGGCTCTGCCGTATCGTACAGACCACCTGCTTGGGATTCTCGTTCTGATTGTAGATCTACACAACAGTTTAGGAGTGAAACCCAGTGGAATAGTTCGAGTGCAACTTCTCAGCAACACGATGGATTGAACCGATCTCCTTATCCGTGGAATTCAGACGGTAGATACGATCACCGTCAGACTTCTCATTCGAAACCTCCTAACTACCAAACAAACTCCCTAAATCGAGCGGGATATCCTCCATCAGATTTCCCCACCCGACCGTGCTGGTCTTCAACCCCAACAGTTGGTGCTTCACCGTCACCTCCTCGTCGTGTTTCATCTAGAACATCTTTTTCGAAGAAGAGACGGATGGTCCCTCTGCCAGAGTACCTTGAGTCGGCGAAAAGTGAACCGGTCCGATTAGACGTTCCGTCAATGGAAAGAAAGCTGGTGCTACTTGACCTTAACGGCACGCTTGTATTTAGACCGAAAGCTTCTGCAGAGAGGACATTCAGGCGAAGGCCCTTTGTCGGCGCGTTCCTAGACTATCTACGTGAGTACATGCCGTCGTTGATCATGGTTGAACACATAGTACTGAATGCTTCGCTGTACTCTTGTCATTCTTCAAAACCTCTAGGCGCGCGATGGGAGATTGGTGTTTGGAGTTCAGCTCAACCCCACAGTGTCACCAAGATGATCGAGTTCTTACGTTTACAAGGCGGGAAGGATCCACATCAATTGAAGCTTATCTGGGCGCGCGACACGTTCGGTTTGACTCCGGTCGAGTTTAGTAGGTCTCGTCTGAGATTTCATGTTCCTAATCCTACTTTCTTCCTTTCTCCTTTGTTCTCGATTTGTTGTTTTCTTGTTTTCAAGATGAACTCTTTGCTGATATACTCTGTCGTCTGTACATGATAATTTTTATTTTCTGCTCACATAGATCAAAAGACAGAGACTGTGAAGGATCTTGACATGGTGTACCGGCACCTTGAACAAGAAGCTTGCGTGGATGGATCATCTGTGAGGTACTCGAATGAGAGCACGTTACTGATAGATGACTCGTACACAAAAACCGGTTGTCAACCATTCAATCATATACCCGTACCAGACTATGACGGTCGATTATCTACACAGTCTGCTCGGGCATTCAAGCACGCGTCTGATGCTGCTCCGTCCAAGAAGAAGAAGAAGAAGAAAATTGGGGTTGGGGCTTCGACCGGCAGTGGAGAGGAAGAAAGACAGGACGAAGGTATGGATGTGGACCGAACGTTGTTAGCAGTCGTTGGGATTCTAGAGCGCGCGAGAGGGGAGGAATCGATTGTCGCCTGGTTGAAGACTGGAGGACTCGTTCCTGATTTGAAGGATCCAGATGGATGGTGGGTAATCAACAGATCCCTTAAAAACAAAAAGGGGGACGATGATGCCGAGGTCGATGACGAGGTCGTCTTGGAAGAAGGAAACAGGGACTATCTGAATTTGGTGTATCCTGTTCGACGTAGCGGGCCGGTTACTACGATCCCTCGGTCGGAGCTTCTCCCATCCGAGTCATCACCGACTCCAAGTGTTCCTTGGTTCGAATCTCCGGAACATCTAGATTTCTGGATACACCGTGGGATTGAGACGCTTCGTTCGATGAAGATCGACATGGTTCACGGGATGGATCTCTCGTTCATCCCTCGAACGGACGAGGAGGTTGCCGCAGCAAAGATAAAAAAACTAGCGAAGGCTGAACGTCAGGCAGAATGCTCAACAAGGACAGGTACCAAGATGGAAGAGGTTTGACTACCGATCGCCAGACGTTGCCTCTAGGGTTCAATTTTTTTCCTGTTGGTGTGACTCGATGATCTTTAATGAGTGTATGTGGGAGCCTGACTTGAATGACTCAGTCAATGTACTCTGTGTATGTGTGTGTGTATGTGTGTGTGCGCGTATATTATGTCGCTTGTCTCCCGATGGCCGCGGACAAACAAGAGGGATTAAAGGAAAGACGGCGTGCGGCTACGGCCATGGCCGAAGGTACAAGACTGAGATAAGACTGTTATGAGACTGATAACGAACTTAATCACACCTATGAGGCTTATCGATGACTCCCTCTCTTTTTTTCTCATCCTCTGTTTCTCTTCATAATAAACGAGTCCAACAGCTCATCGTCCTATCGATAAACTATCATCTAGACAGAGAACACGCACACCCACTCACGAACACATTCATACCTACACAGATGACTATCGACCCAGACCAGATCAATAAAGCGCTTCCTGCTTCAAAGGCAGAACTCATTTCGATGGACGAGCCTCAACACCCGACAGAGCTGCACGCTGCGGCTAAAAAGATGGATTATGATCGTAAGTGTCTTCTCCATTAGATCACATCTATCCGTTAGATAGCCAGTGTTGATCGAATCGTCTCGACTGGTTGTCCCACTGATCCGGTTCCTTGTCTGAAACAGGCTTCTTGAGCAACGAGGCAGTTGAGAGATACCCTTCTCCACTGAAGATGTTGGCCTTGAAGTGTGTTTTTGCCTCATCCTTTCGTCTTCTCCAGAGATAGTCTCAGGTTGTTCACATGATGCTTATTGTTCCGGTTTCATCTCATTTACTCTCCGCCGCTTAGGTACCTCGGTCTTCCTGGAATAATTAACTTCGGAGGAGGTGTGTTTTATCTTCTTTCTCCATCCTTTTTTTTAACAGCTCATCACCTGTTCAGACAATAATCTTTCGACTCATGACTTACCTCCTCTTTGTTTCTACCCACAGGTCTTCCTCACCCCTCGACCTTCCCTGTAAACTCCCTCACACTTAGTTTCCCGTACCTTCAGAAGAACTTGACCATCCCTGGATATAGTCCTGCCCAGTCGTCGCCTTCGGCTCCTCGACCAGATGAGTACGCCGTGGACGCAATCGCCAAGCAGGACGACCTTCACGTAGATCTTACACATGCCCTTCAGTACGGACAGTCCAGTGGATCTCTTCAACTGATCAAGTTCCTAAAGGAGCACGTTCAGAGAGAAAGCAACATCCCATACGAAGACTGGGACCTTATCATAACTACCGGGTATGCTCCGAGGCTTTCCTCTTCCCTTTCAGTTGTTTACGGAATCTTTCTTACTTACCTCTTCCGCGCTTGCTCGGTTGTCTTACTTCGTTTCAGAAACACCGATGGAAGTGAGTATCATCTGCTCTGTCTTGTTCTCATATCCTTTCTTTGAATCGCTTCATCATAAGCCGGTCGTATTAATCCAAGAACTTTTATGTTTGAACCAGTGGACAACGTGCTTCGAAACATCGCCAACAAGGGCGACAACATCATCGTGGAAGAGTTTGCTTATCCTGGTCAGTTCACTGTTTTGGACGGTCTCTATGGATTTTTGTCAAAACCTTATTTCTGTTGTGGTATCGTTCTGATCCTCGTGTTCTTCGATATCACATGTGTCTACAGGAACTGTCGCTGCCATGGAACCCCAAGGTCTTAACCCTGTGACGATTCCTTTGGATGACGAAGGTATGGTTCCTTCGATCTTGGACGAGGTGCTATCCAACTGGGATGAGAGCAAGCGCGGACGGAAACCAAAGGTCCTCACCGCCGTTGTGACCGGACAGAACCCAACCGGGTCGACGATGGGAATCCAGCGACGACAGGAAATCTATAAGCTCGCCCAGAAACATGATCTTCTCATCCTGCTGGACGATCCTTACCGAGCGCTACAGATTCACTACCCGAACATCCACGGACCGACCCCACCGAAACGAGTCCCAACATTCCTGTCGATGGATGTCGATGGTCGGGTCATTGACCTGAGCTCTTTCTCAAAGATCGTTGCCCCAGGCTGTCGATGTGGTTGGTTAGTTGGACCGGCCCCGTTGGTCCAGAGGCTGTCTCTTCGAAACGAGGTCACAATTCAGGGTGTCTCTGGATTCTCTATCGCTGCAATCACCTCTTTCCTTGGTGCGCTTGGTGGTCAGGAAGGTTGGGAAACTTACCTGACCAGTGTAGCGGCGACGTACTCCCGACGAGCAAACTTGATGAATGACGCGTTTGAGAAGTTCCTTCCCAAGGATCTGGCTCACTACACCCCACCCACCGGCGGCATGTTTTTCTACATTCATATAAACGCAGAGAAACACCCTCGACTGGCTGAACTCGGACCGGAAGGAGTGTTGGAAGATGTATTCCAGTCTTGCATCAAATCCGGAATTGTCACCGCGCCCAGCGTGTTGTTCAAGTCGGATCGTGCTGTGCCTAGTGAAGCAAACAACGTTAGCTTGAGGTGCTCGTTCTCTTTTGTGAACGAAACAGAGGTCGGAGAAGGTGCCCGAAGGCTCGGAGAGGGAATCACTAACTCCTTCAACGCTTCTGCCTGAAAGAGAATGGATGTTCGCAACCCCCCTTTATTTTCTTCTAGACGCGTATAGCCTTTCTTCTTTCTACTCTCAAACTTTGACCTTTTCTGTTCACACTTCTCTTGATTCGAAAATCCTCTTCTTTGTACCTCAATCTTTTTCAATAGCTGAATCTCTTCTCATTATCAGCTCTCTTTCCTCGTTACGATCTACCCATCGTCTGTGGAGGTTCTTCGTTTGGTATGTACACATTAGAACAACATGTGATATCCAACTTTGATAAAGGCACAGATTCATGCTCGCCTCTCTCTTGGACATGGACAACCAAGTGAAGTACATCCTTGGACCTATGAGTATCCTGTAGGGGGGAAAGACGGCGGCTCGTGTTCGCGAGTCAGAATTAAAGCTAGGTCTGTCAATGTTGTCAAGTGGAAGAATACAAACCTTGTTCCCAATCAGCCTCTACTTAGTAACGTTTAACGGAGGAAGTCCAAGGTATTCGGAAGAATGATTTTAGTTAATATAGGTAGAAGACGGAAACAAGACAAGAAAGAAAGAAAGAAGGAGAGGGAAAAAAACGAGATAATGCGGACCTATCTCGAACATGGATCGTAGGGCTTCATCTTTGCATTCGAATGTTCGTCTCATCCAATCAAATAGGATGAGCACGTTCTCTATCAAAGTTTAGAGCTTTTGGGTCAGCTTTTCTTGCACATCCTTAGTCTACGGTAGCCTCGAAAGTTGTATGTTGATGACAAAGAGGAGATAAACTGGAGGTAGGAGGCAGAAAGATATAAGACGGACCAGTATGTCTTGAAGCTTCTCGCCTGGCGATCTCTCCAGCCGAGACTTTATCTTGGTAGACCTGTGGGTCGGCTTGACCGTAAGCCGACGCTTTCTCTTTGTACTCAACTGACTGATCGCGAAGTTTTCTATATTTTCCAACGAGGGCCGAGCGTTCAGTCTGTCTCAGTAGGTATATTTGTTCAGAAGGATTAGCGAGAACTCGTCTCATTCCTTGCCTCTTTCTCTGGATAGTGAGAAGGAGGTAAACAGGATAATAAAAGAATTCACACAATCTTCTCGACCTGACAGCGCCGATTTGATCTCTTGAGAGAAAGTCCCAATCTTTGTCTTGAGAGCGGAGCGTTCTGCTTGTTTTCTCTGCAATATATTCATCTGAACATTACTAACATTGATCGTTTTGAGTGGAAGAGGAAGAAGCGATCGTAAGACGCTCCTGAGGGCGTTCAGAAACAACTGTTAATACGAGAGCGTAAGTGCTCACATCGCGGCAGACTGAAACGACCAGAAGACTAGAATATTGAGGAGGGGGGGATTATGAGATTAGATCCTTTCGCCTATGTGTGATACAATGTCCAGGCCGATATGTAATTTACAATTTGATGTACCAATCTAGGAAACAAGATACGTATAAAATCAGCGGACAAAAAACGCAAGAGCTAACGGACAATCGATGGAACCCACCTTGTCATAGTCGACATGACCATCATCCATCAGTTCCTGTAAGACATCCTTAACGCTCTGTGAAACTGTAAAATGAATCGCATTCCAGGCATGAGCTGTCGACTAGAAAAGACGCTTTAATCCGCCATATGAAAGGGATATATGCGTCTGTATTCTCTAATGAAAAGGATGAAAGGATAACCTACCGATTCCTTTCTTTGCAGGAGCCAACCTCTCAAGCTCCTTCAGTTGGAAGAACTGTTTCTCTTCATGAAGGAGCTCAAGCATCTTTACTCGTTTCTCAGCAGCGGAAAGACCTCTTTTAGACTGTCCAAATCGACAACCAAGACCAGAATTTATTCTTTCCATATCGAGCTGAAAAGGGAGAGAAGGGCGTGTGAACGTACCATAGTGATGAAGAAGGACAATTCAAGTATATGAAAAGAAACCGAAAGTAAACGTGGATTAGTGAAGGGAAGAGAGAAGAGTAAAAAAGCTTGGTCAGTCTGTTTATAAGCTGAAGAAAGGATTGACAGGTTCTGTCTCTGAATGAATGATGACAGGTTTATCACTGTTTACTTGTAATATGGCTCTGGCCGCTATAGATTCTACTCTGCCCAAAATCTTGAGTGCCGGTGACTATTATATAAATGACCATTGATCGAGACATTGACAAAGATAACGATATAGACCATAACTACAACCACAAGAAAAGACCAGACATACAACTGTTCTGAAGAGAATCTATCCAAAAGAAAACAGAAAAAAGTCAGCGGTCTGTTCTTCTACTGCTTTTCGATAATAGTTGTTTCGAGAGATGGGAAGTTGTCATGAACCGTCGCTAAACGGCAATACTCGGTTTCTCAGCCTTGCCTCGATCTCCACCGAGGCATCAGGGGATTGACAGATTTAGAGAAGTGTGTAATCATTCGAAAGAGGAGTTTTGGGTAGTTGATGGTGAATTGAGAGCATATGAAAACTCACCATTGACTTTTTGGTTATACTCTACTCTATCCCACTTTATATGTTCGAAATCAGAAAGACCTGAACAAACAAAGATCACACAACTAGAATTAGCGTTGGTCTCTGAATAGAACTTAAGATCCAGACATGAGAGAGTGAAGAGTTCAGTTAAAAGATAACCTCAAATCTGCCGTTGCGAGACGACGATTGTTAGGTGACAATAAATAAAAGCATCACGTTGAAGAGTAGCGAAGAAGAGACTAGGAGAGGGCACTCAAGTTCAGATATATGTAAGGACAGAACACTCACTCTTAAACCTGATGTTCTCATTCGTACAGATCTGTCATTCTTACCATACTCGTCATCCCCACCTGCTCGACCGCCCACTCAGGCGACCGACGGTGAGAGAGGGAGAAGTGGTAACGAGTGAATTCAGGAAGTGAAAAAAGGTACCAGAAAATAAATAGAAAAGGTACCAGCCGCCACATGGGTCTCAGATTGCTATGTAGTCTCTGTTTAAAAAAGTACCTGGCAAAGTTGCCTTACGTAATGAATTACTCACGTGCCTGTATGTAGTAGCTATCGTCTCGTCTTAGTTCTCCTCAACAGTCTACCCATAGCCTTCATTCAAGCCTATTAGCATCACACTTTCTAGACACAACTCATGGGTGCTGGGTTTGACAGCTTTGAAAGCACAAATAGAGTCATAGAACGTATGATGCAGTACAGAGGTACGATGATCACGTGATGATCAAAATCTCGTGCGTGACTATCAAACCAATGCTTAACCCTAACAAGCTTCGGTCTTGTCCGATCTCATTCTAATCGGAGACATCTGTTTTCAGCTGTAAGACTCTTGATACCGTACAACGGCCAACACGCACAAACACTCTCTCTTCTCCCAAAGACAGATGGATCCATCCACACAGACAGAGCTCAATCTAAAGAGAGCAATCACCCTTCTGGCAAGTTTGAGTGTATGTAAGTAGAAGCCGTTTCAAGTTTTATTAGCTGTCCGATCACTCTATCGCTATCACTATCACTCAGGCAACTGTGGTTGACGAATTCTTTCTCCTATACATCCCTTACCCTAACTCTTTTCATGATAAAAAGCTTTGGTGTCTGGGACAAACTATGCAGTCGCTGCTTATGCTCCTCAGCTTGCCAAAGAGCTTCACCTTAGTGGTACTGAGATCAATATCGTTGCCGCGGCTGGGAACTGTACGTGTCTTAGAATCCGGGTGTTCTTATCTAGCCAACACCTTATCGACTATCAGTCAATTTAAACACCTTTTTTCTTCTCATTCGTACCTTCAAAAAGTCGGCGTCTACAGTGTCGGACCTCTTTGGGGACTTATAGTTGACTCTAGAGGACCCAAGATGTAGGCACCCATTTCTGACTCTTTCTCTTTCATGGTTCTTGAATTGATTACTCTTATCCTCACCGTCCGGGACCTCTCATAGAAATCTCTTGTCGGCCGCCGTGCTCTTACTCGTAGGATACTCCGGAATTCGGGCATTCTACATCAAGACCATTCCATATAGTGGCACAGGGTCTCTATTAATCCTCAGCCTTGCTAGTTTTCTGACTGGAGCCGGTAGTGGCGCTGGCCTGAGCGCTGGATTAAATTCGGTTGCTAAGGTTTGCGAATCTCTTTGAGGCTAGCTCGGAATCCCATATCAAGCATCCGTCATTCTTATTCTTCACTACCTTTGTTTCTCTATGAGTCTAGAGCTTTCCTGATGCTACTCGAGCGACTGCCACTGGAATCGTTCTAGCCGGCTATGGACTCTCTGCATTGCAAGTCTTTTGAAGTAGCTCTATCTCTCGCCGTCGCACCCACGTGTCTAACCTGTTTGCTGGTCTTTTCATTCTTTTCTTGCAATAGCTTGTTCTCTTCGATCAGTCACGTCTTCTTTCCAGGCGATACATCTTCCTTTCTTGTTCGTCCATCATACCTTTGTATAACTCCGCTTCTTCTCTCTCGTCTTCTTGTCTTGACATGCTTGGTGCCTGGCTTCCGTCACCCAGCTCCTTCTCTCCTGGGGTTGTTTCGTTCCATGCTTCATCGGCATGTTTCTCGTCCGACCGGTGGTTCCACCCGTTTATACCCAAGACTATGACGTCTGTGAATCTGGCTGGAATCGAATCGACGGGACAGATACCAATCAAGTCGTAGACCCATTGAGAGATCCAGATGACTACACCGATCAGCAGCCATCGTCTCTGTCATTCTCGGTTGACGGAGACTTATCGGATACAGAAGACAGAGAAATCAGTTCAACATCTCCGCTTTGGACATCATCAGCTCACTCAGCCAACAGCGATGCACTGAATTACCATACCTACTCGAATGGTACAAGAGAACAAGGTCCGGAATTAGGAGAAAGAGGAAAGAAGACAAAGACGGTCGCGATTTCAGACGATTACCCCATAGGGTTGACAAAAGCCTCGGGGCCGACAATTGACTTGCACGAACCGTTGAGTTTGGTGATTAGTAGAGGATCAGTAAGGAGTTTCTTACCTCACGAGGTTGACCTGAGTGGGTGGGCATTGTTGAGAGAGGTCGATTTCTGGTTATTGACCGCGTATGTCTGAGTCTTCTCATAACGTCTCTCTTCGTTTCCTCCCGCGTGCTGATCGAATACGTCTTGCTTGGCGGGGTGGAAAAAATTAGAATTGTATGCCTGCTGAGCGGAACAGGAATCTGTTGGATCAACAATTGTGGTCTCACTACGTTGGCGTTGATCTCAGAAGGAGGAAGACTGTATGATAGTGAGAAGCTTGCGATACTTCAAGCCACCCAAGTTTCGGTCATCTCGATTTGGAACTGCCTAGGAAGGATCTTCATTGGTTTGTGTTTTCTCTGTCTCTTTGATATACTGACAAGTGAAGTTGTTTTGATTCTGTCTTTCTCAACCCTCCACCCCTTGAATTTCCTTCCAGGCGTCTCGTCAGATCTAGCCAAGAAGAAATTTCATATCCGTCGAATTCACTTTTTGGCGTTTGTCTCTCTTGTATTTCTTGTATCCCAAATCGTTCTACTTTCCACCCAGAAGGCGGAATCTTTGTGGATCACTAGTAGTTTGCTAGGATTCGCTTACGGTGGAATGTTTGGGCTGTGTCCTGTGGTCTGTCTGGAGTGGTTCGGAATGGGTTCGTTTTGAAGGAATCTCCCTTTCTGTTCAGATGTTGTGCGATGCGACAGCTTCTCAAGGCGCGCAAGATTGACTGATCGACGCGCCTTTTTGTTACCTCTTTGCCTGCGACTCTATAGCCAATTTCTCATTGAATTGGGGGTAAGTGTCGATTTTGACACCAACCGTTCTTCTTGATTTTGGGTTTGATTCATCAGTTGCTTATTGTTTCTCTTTTGGGATTGGATCAGATTCGTGTCTATGGCACCTGTTCGTTCTTCCTCTCCTCTCTTTCTCTTCATTTGCTTCTTCTGCTTTTATCTCTTCAAGATTGACTGACCAAGACTCACTTGTACTGATTATTACAGATTGTTGGCTCCAACCGTTCGTCCATCCTTCTTCTTCATCTTACTGCGCCCACCCATCTTGAGTATTGACGTATCATTTTTCTAAACTTCAACAGTGACAAACTTAGTATATGGTAGAGTTTATGACGCTCATACCCTAGGAAAGATCTTTGCACGATCAACTTTGGCCATAAGCGAGTTTCTTCAGAAGGCCACTGTTGCTGGCGGTGGCTTGGGGATCGATGAATCTCACAGTTGTCTACTCGGTCGAGTTTGTCCTTTTCTCACCCCTTTCTCTTCTTTACATTTTACATCTTGCCCTGTCTCGCGAAATCTGTGACTAATATATTATCTATTCTTCTGTTCGTTCTCTTGTTGTTCATCTTCATCCTGCAGAAGTGCTATTCAGCAACGTTCTACTTGACATCCATCTTCTGTGTGCTCGCTCTTTTCCTCTCTCTTTTCGCCGGTTATAGACGAGAGATCAAAAGCAAACGAAGGGCTGCTGCTGCTGCTGCTGCCCTCACAGCAGGACGGCAGAGAGAAAGAGAACTAGAGAGGTCAAGATCTAGGTCCAGGTCACGGGCTAGGGTTAGACCCGCGACAGATGAAGAGAGGGAGTCGTTGCTTGGCTAGTTGGGTGTGTAAGCCCGCAAGTAGATAAGACCGAGCAACCGGTCGTCAACACCCCGTCTTTCGTTTTGTTTTGTTTTGTTTTCTTCTCTTCTCTTACTTTTCTTTCTATTCGTTCCCTTCTGATCTCTTGTTATCTTTGAGGGCCAATGTTTTTTGTCCGACGTTGTATCTGCCTGCTCAAGGTTGCGGCCATCGTTGTATCATCCCTATTTTTCACTATCTTAGATGTTGGAACGTAGTTTCTGCCCAATGTGGCGCTCACAAGAAATCTTTCTGGTATTCATCAGTTGAATGCAAAGATTGAATGAGGGTTTTCTAGATCATTACGGTTTTTATGTCATCAAAAGAGAAAAACAGAGAGGTCGAACGAAAAGAGAAGGTTCTGATGTATATTTATGGGAGAGCAAATGCCTAGACCGAAGCAGCATTGGCTATTTAAAGCTTCTGCATAGCCTGGACGTCGGTGGACTGAACGAAGTCCTCGAACTCGCCAATCTCCTCCTGGATCTCATCAAGAGAGACGTCGTCAGTGATGACAAGGGTGATCTGGAGCTTCTTGACACCGAAACCGATGGCAACAAGGGTAGAGGCTCCCCATACGAGACCCTCCTTCTGGATAGATCGGACGGCAGTCTCGAGCTCCTCCATAGGAGTCTCATCGTCCCAGGGCTTGACGTCAAGGGTGACGACGGACTTGCCAACGGCGGCAGGTCCCTTAGCAGCCTTCTTCTCGTTGTAGGCAGCGACTCGCTCAGCCTTGATTCGCTCTCGCTCGGCATCCTCCTCCTCGTCGTCGGATCCGAAGAGATCGATGTCATCCTCGTCCTCCTCCTCGGCGGCAGGGGCGGAGGAAGAAGCTCCACCGAAAAGCTTAGAGGCAGCGGCGGCATCTCCAGGGAGCTGGGGGATTGGGGAAAGATAGTACAAAAAGGTCGGCTTTAGGACAGAAGAAAGCTGTGTTGACCAAAAAGAAAAGAACATACATCCTTGTGCTCGGCCTCCCAAGACTTGATGTGGTTGTACCATCGAGCGGTGTGGGGGTACTCGGCAGCAGAGGGAGCAGATCCGACGGCGGTGAAGACTCCGACGTCAGACTGGGAGGGAGCGTATCTGCATATGACACATTTACGAGTGGGAAGCAAAGTTAGTTATCGGAACAGGTACGAGAGTTGGGAAGAACGTGCGAGACGAGTTGATAGAAGAAAGAAGGAAAGGTTGATCGGAAAGCTAGGATTAAGTTATCCACATTGTTATAAAAGGCGCGGGGTCTTAAGCCGCTGAACTCGGAAACACGGACCAAAGCTTGGATGTTCATCATGTCAAGAGGAGGGGAGGAGATGGAGGATATGGATACAGAGATAGGATAAAACGGCATGAAATGGAATATGAAAAAGATGAAAAGATCACTCTTTTTCCATCTATCTTTTCTTTTCCCATGATCTTTACCATTCTCACCCAACCAGTCTAAAGCAGAAGCAGGACAAGAAGAACAAACACGAGACTTACCCGTCAACGTAGGATCGAGTGGCGAGGTGCTCCTCGAGCTGCTTGATGTCAGAGAAAGCCATTGTGTAAGATGAAGAGATTGGTGGTGAGTGTTTTCTGTAGGGAAAGAAGGAGGAAAAAAATAAAGTATCAGGGAGGGATTGAAAAAAAAATATTTGTGGCGTTGTTGGGCACGTTCTCATCAGATGATCGAATGCTGTGCTGATTCGATCGAACACTCATTCTTCTTTTTCATCTTTTGCTCTGTTCAACATAACCATAACTAATCTAACGACATCTCTGTATCCATCATGTCTTTCAGAGCACCATACCTCTTAGCTAGATCACTCACCACTTTTAGAATGGCCCAGGTCAATCCTGGTCTATTCAGAATCGCTCGATCTGCATCATCATCATCTCCTATTCCTCCGATTCAGGATCCATACCCACTTCCGTTCTCCCCCTCGCTCCACAACACTCCACCGGGTGAGATCAATGCTGAGGAAAATTCGTTCCAAATCCCTCCGCTAGATCGGTCGCACGAAGATGTAGAGACTACCCGTAAACGATTGATCTACCAGACTAGGAAGAGAGGAATGCTAGAGGGCGATTTACTCTTGGCCACGTTTGCTAGGGACCGATTGGAGGGAATGAGTCCAGAACTCGTCAAAGAGTTTGATGAGGTAGGTTCTTTTTAATCAAGGGATGTATACCTATTCATTTCGAAACTTACTACGTGCGCTTCATACCTGTCGAAAACCAGCTCTTGGACGAAGCAGATTGGGATATTTACTACTGGTGCACCAACAAGAAGACGCCGCCTGCCAAATGGGCAAAGAGTCAACTTCTTGAAGAGTTTGTTCTATCTCCTTTTGTTCCTTTGTCCTTTTGTCCATCACAAGCTGAATCCTTTCTTCTTTAAATAACATGTTCGATTGGACTTATTAGTTTAAGAGTTCACACACGGAACGAAGGAAAGGTGGTGAGAAGCATGCCTGATTTGGACGCGCTCCCCAAAATCAAGGCGTCCGAGTAGCGGCCAGCCGTATAGTTCTGTAATTAGACGTTTTAGTGTTAGTCTTGATGAATATGTATTTCTTTCTTAACATGCTTCTCGAAAGGGCATCATTTTCAGGCAATCTCTCGACCGACATCTGAGTTCATGGTAATGTATGTCCACTCGCTTTATCTATCTGATATCTACATTCTTTCTCCTCTTCCCCTCTCCTTCTTCTATTCGATTTTAAAATGATACTCGCAATCACGATCCAAAGTACCCAAGTCCACCAGGCGTACGGACTGCAGGGACATCGAGTGAGGCGTTAGACGCTGCAATCAAATTACTAGCGTACGTCTTGGCAGCCTGAAGAGCCATGCGATGTGAAGTGAAGAGGACATAAAATCAGTTTTGAGCTCCTCTTCTGCGCAGACGAGAAAGAAAAGAGAACAAAGTACGAACGGCCAAAAGGACTTTCAAATCAGATACTCCGACCTCTGTCGAACCGGATAGTCGAAGACCAACAACTTCTGATTTCCCGTTGATGAATGTCAGTAGGTGCGTCGGAGAAGCTAGTGCTTCAGCTGTCGTTGCGTCCAGGAAGTGCGTCGAATTTGGAAGCTGATTGATCGAAGGAAGCGTGTAGGGTAAGTGGACAGACATTGGGGTATGGGCAGTTAGCAGGAGAGAAAAAAGGAAGAGAGAAAGAACGCAGCAGACAAGAATATAAAGACCCACGATATTTAGAGTGATGCAGACTGGGAGGTCCAACCTAACAGAATCATCCAACCGTTCACCCTCATCCCAATAGTCTTCGATCTCAAATTCTGCTCCCTTTGCCAAGGCTTGTCCCTTCTTCCTATCGGCCGCTCCTTTCTTCTTCCCACCGCCTAAGGCAGCCCCCTTGATACCAACCATGTCGGACTCTCCGTTCTCGTCAACAGATAGATTAGCCTGGTACGCCACGTTCCTCGTCCGAGGTACTCGAAGATCAGACAATGCAGAGCGAATAGAGAGAAAAACGACATCTGGAACGTTTCCAGCAGCAGTTGAGGTAAGAAGGGTGTCGATCGTGTAATGGAACGATAGAGAAGACGTAATGGGAAGTGGAGGAAGCAAGGGCGGAATCGTTTGCTGCACAAGCGTCGTCAGATCTAGACACACAAAGCCAAGCAGGACGTGAGTGGGAGCCGATCACCAACAGACAATGACGGATAGAAAGAAGAGAAGAACGCACATGTTGAGTAAGCGTCCAGAGCTTTGGCATCCATCAAAGGAAATGCACTGGGCGAACTGTTTGAAACCAGACGACACCGTGTTTCAGCTCGTAGGGTTCATCTATCATGTCAGAGCCAAAGAAAGAATATATTCTCACCAGTCCACACTGCATGTCACATCTACTCTGGAACCAACTGAGCTACCCTCATCTTTTCCAAGTCCAACTGGTCGATCAAGGACCTCGAGTCTGATGGCAGTGACGGCCTCCGTGCCATTTGTCGATCCAGGATGACCAAGTTGAACGCGAGCGGACCCATTTGCTTGAGGAGCTACGCCGGTCGATAGTTCGAACGGCCGAAACTCATGGAGACCTCTGCCATCTGTTCTGATGGGGGTTGGAAGGACAAGCGAACTTGTGATAAAAGATGACTCGGACTGGGAGAGTACGGTAGTAGGTGCCATCGTTTTCGTGTATGTGTGTTGACTAGGTGGGTGGTTGAGAGTGCCGGCCAAATTCCTCTAATAGAAAACTTTGTATTAGGTTTGTGTTAGAGTTGTAGTGATTTTATCGATATCACCAATTTGTAGTGTTTTGTAATTAAATGTTCTCAAGTTGTATACAGGATTTGTATTGAAGTCAATCTTCGGTACGATTACGAATTGTTTGTAGTGAGTGACTACAAAGTTGTAGTCACTTTCGAACCGGCCCGGTTGGCTCGAACGAACCTGGACGAACCTGGACGAACCGGCTGGATCGTAGTCTCAACCATCAACCTCCCACAGTCAAGCATTCAAGACGATGGAACAACAACCTTCGATAGACCATCCTTCTCTACAGCGGCAGCAGCTACATCAACAAAGACATTACCCAAGGCAGTCGCAGTCTCATCATGTTCCAACATCCATCGCGGTCCAACCATCCCAACAGCAACAGCCGCAGCCCCAGCCGCAACAGACACACTTGGCCTACTTGCCAAACCAACCCTCACTCTTAACCCAACAGTCAACCGTTCCACTTGAGCCTCAATCTTCTTCTGAATCTAGAGCACAGCAGCATATCCGACAAAATGTACTGGATACCAAGAAGAGAGCACCTCCGTGTAGATGGCTTCCTGCGGATGATGCCGCTATGACCAGGGTACTTTTACAAGAGAAAAGGTTCGTCCCCTCCATATCCGTTTTATCTTCATTCTCGCCTACGAGACGAAAGTGGAGATGACCCTCACTTCTTCCTATGCTCAGACACTGACGCATGTATCCGTAATTTGGAACTGAAATAATCCTTGAATCAACCGCTACAGAGCAGGAAACGAGACTGAAAATGGGTTTCTTCCATCCAGTTGGGATAAAGTTGTAGAAGCACTTCAAGCGACAACCTCACAGGGTCAACCGAAGACTGTTGGGCCTTGCAAGGACCGATACAAGCTTGTTAGATCTTTTTGAATTTTGCCTATCCTCTCTGTTGCTACACTAGTCACTAATTTGTGTGCACACCCTGCAGATGATACGGACGATCTATCTACCATTCAAAGAGCTTCGATCGAACGAAGAGTTTGAGTGGAATGAAGACGAACAGCGATTCGTCGCGCCAGATGCAGCTACCTGGGAGCGATACATTGAAGTGCGAGACTCCTGTTCTTTTCTCTTTCTGCCTCTAGTCATCGATAGACGCGCTCAATTTTATCATTTACCTCATTAGACTCATCCACATGCAGTGAAATTTAAAACGGCTGGGTTTCCATTGTTTGCAGAGTTCGAGGAACTCGTAGGCCACAAACGCTCGATAGTGGGCTCGATTGGAGTGCAGTCACACCACTTGGCCTCCCCAATCCCTCGACAGTCCCACTCTCAGCCTCAGACCTTGGCGGGCGAACACAATGACATGGAGAACACGTTTGATTTGATAGATGACCCTGTTTGTGATTTCAGCCTTCTCTTGTTCTGCTCGCCGTCCCAACTTATTCGGGTTGTATTATCATTTGATATAGGCCACATATCTTTATCCTCCCTCTACGACTTCAAACTCGATAATAACGACCAACAATCTGAAACGGCCATCCTCTTCAGACCTAGCTCCACCGGACAAACGGTCATGTCTTTCGACGCCTGTTCCTTCAAAAAACGAGCCGACGATTAGACAGTTGACTGGCTTGGTCCATCGTCTATCAGAGTCTGTTGATACATTATCCAGACGCCTTTCTTTTCAACTGCAGCAGCAGCAAAAACGACGGCAATCGATCAGCAGTTTCACA
This sequence comes from Phaffia australis, assembly GCA_014825575.1. Taxonomy (NCBI): domain Eukaryota; kingdom Fungi; phylum Basidiomycota; class Tremellomycetes; order Cystofilobasidiales; family Mrakiaceae; genus Phaffia; species Phaffia australis. The sequence goes on along the minus strand of MVAH01000006.1, from coordinate 101,648 downwards.
TCCATTGAAGAGTCTTCTCTCACCTCAGTACTTCCGCCCGCACCAACTTTCACCGAAGGATCAACAACAACAAAGATGCGCGCCACAAGCATCATCGACGAGACCTCTGTCCTTTCGCCAGACAGCAAGCTTAAAATTCTTCTTAGGTTGGTCTGGGATGAAAGTCTTGCGCAGGTGATCTGTGGGTTGAGTGAGAACGGCGGTCTGAGAGATGAGTTCCTGAAGGAGATCGGAGAGGAAGAGAGCGCGGTAGGAGGATTGAACGATATGAGAGAGGTGGATGCCGATGTAATGACGGAAGGACAAAGCAAATCCACTGGTGGAAGAGGAGAAGAAGAAGAAGGACGAGAGGTAGAAATGGGTTCAGTTTAGGATAAACAAGCGACTCTCGACCATTTTACCTCTCTTTTCCATTGTTTCCGTATCTGCGGTACTTTGTTCATTATACCTGTAGACAGTCCTGTCCATCAAGTCATGTCTGTTTTTGTCTGGACCGTCGCCTCTTCTTTCGTACCTCTTTGCCTGGTTAATCTCAACTTCAAGTCTTTTCTTATCACTTTTGTAGATATTGTTGTTTCCTTTATTGTACTCTGATATTCCTCCTCTCTTCTACCATAGTTTCTTTATTCTCTTCTGTGCATTGACGAGCCTTTTTGCAAGGACCGAGAAAATCGAATACCGTACAACTCAGACGTGGTCTCATTTCATGCCGTTTCTCCTAGATTTAGCGTCCAGATCCTTTTTGTATGGGATCAGGGTCTCGTTCATGAAAGTCCCAGATGGGATCCTTGTTGACAAAGCTCTGGTCGCAAAAAGGGCTCTTTACATCTTGTCCTATGCTTGACATCCTTCTTTCTTTTTCTCCTTCATACATATCTTTTCATCTAATGGCTCATGAACTTTCGCCCTCTTGCTTTTCTCCTGGCCAAGATTTTCCTTCCACTGACCGTCCTCAACCTGGAAAGGAATCCATGTTTGTTCTTTCGTTTCCTTTGAGACGGTTGGTATTCATCTCCTCTGGCATTTCCACGCAGTAACGTCGGCGAGGTGGAAAAACGTCTGAGAGAGGAAACCACGGAGGATAGGGATAAGGATGCGGGAAGACGAGAGCTGGACATCATGAGGGATGTGCTAGAGAGAAGAGATCGGACTGAACCAGTCGGTCGAAGAGCTAAGCCAGTAGTACGAGTAGCCAGGAGCGAAGAACGAGTAGGGAGAGACCGGAGCGAAGAAGGAAACAGGCGAGGCATAGCGTTCGATGGGTTTATCCTGAACAAGAGGCCGGTTCAAGAGAAGTAAGGAGGTATGTGTGAAAATCACACGTCCGATTTGTATTTACCAATATCAAGTTCGATAAACATTCGACTTACTTTTCAGTAAAGAAAGCGTATGTTTTTCAGGAATATCTCTTTGAGGATGTCTCGTCTGGACGAGGAGAGAGCTGAAGAGGATTGGGAAGGAAGAAAGTGAGAGTTGGCAGAAAGATGGTTTTTTTTCCTTGGGAATTTCACCTTCTGATTTTTTTGGACTCTACTCTCACCATCGACGACGACGACGTTCATCACCCAAGAAAGCAAACATGTCCATTATGAATCTCGTCAAACATCGCTCTCTGTTCACTCTTGCACCCAAGGTACCTCTAAGGTTATATGCCACACTCTCTAATCCGATCTCTTCCGATCACGACGTTGTCATCATCGGAGGAGGTATCGCTGGTTTGGCACTCGGCGCATCCCTCTCGACCAATCCAGCAACGAGTCATTTAAAAACTGCTTTGGTCGAAGCATCTGATCTCGACAAGATTCAAGCTTGGAAACCAAAGGAAGATGAGTGGACAAACAGAATAAGTTCAGTCACGAATGACAACAAACGATGGTTGGAAGGTCCGTTCTTTCTATATTTCACTCAATTTGCTTATTCCATCTTATTGTGTGAAGGTCTGTGAAGGAATCGTCTCGCCCTTACTGATTTCATTCAACTTGGATATGCAGACATCGGAGCGTGGTCATTCGTTGACCCACAGCGAACATGCCCTATTGAGGAGATGCAGGTACGTCGTTCATTATCATATCTCAGTAATCAGATCGTGCGCAATCCATGTTTCTGAACCCGCTTCCATTTCGTGTTTCTATGCTCTCTTTTCATCCTCTTTGCGTATGTCTCAATTCAAGGTATGGGACTCGCTTTCGGATTCCCGATTGACCTTGACGTCACCTAGACCAGAGCATATGTCGACCCTTGTGGAGAATTTCAACCTTCAGCACTCGCTCCTCAAACTTATCAAAGATAAAGGAAAGAATATCGAGCTCTTGGGAGGACGGAAGGTCGAGTCGATCGAGGCTGGTGTGTCTGGTGGATGGCCGACGCTGAAATTGCAGGGCGATAGGAATCTCAGAGCTAGACTAATCGTGAGCCCTTCGAGTTGTTTTCTGCCCTTCCTCTCGTCTCTTCTATAAAATACCGATCTCAATTGCTTTTCATTCGCTTGTCTCTTCAATCACCAGGTGGGTGCCGATGGTCTACGATCGCCAGCTCGGCAATTTGCCGGCATTCCCTCGCATGGACACTCATACGATACTCACACCATTGTTTCTGTCATGTCTCACCATCCGTACCCTCCGCTCCCTCCTGGCTACTCTCATACCTATACCGCCTTCCAACGATTCCTTCCTTCTGGCCCTCTAGCTTTCCTTCCTTTGGGAGAAAGCCGGGCCAGTCTGGCGTGGCACATTCGAACACCTGAACTTTCTAAGGCAGTAAAGTCTCTAGAGGGGAACGGATTGGCCGAGGTCGTCAATGCTTGCTTTAGACTCCCAGAGCATGGAATCGAGATGATTCTTCAACGAATTCTGGAAGCTTCCAGAAGAGCTTCCTCTGCTATCACTACTTCAACCACTACCACTCAGATCGAGCCATTCATCACTCGAGAAGAGATTAACCAGTTGATCGCTCTTGTCGAACGTTCGTCTGGCAAGGTTGAACCTCATTCTGCTTTGTCCATGATTTCTCCGCCCTCTCCCACAGGAATTCCACCTGCAGACCACCATCTGGTTCCCCCGATGATTACTTCCTTCCAGCCCCGAATGACTGCTTCGTTCCCTCTGGCCTACTCTCACGCTGAGACTTATTTGTCGGCTTCCCACCGGGTTGTGCTCGTCGGCGATGCTGCGCATACCGTTCACCCTCACGCTGGTATGGGACTCAACCTCGGCTTGTTAGACGTCCGAGCATTGACGAGGACAATCGAAGCTGCGCTTGATGTCGGAGGCGACTTGGGAAGCTCCGTCAGTTTGAAACCTTACGAGAGAGAGAGATGGATCGAGAACCAGAAGGTGTTGAGCGTGACGGATGGGTTGGAGAAAGTCTTCAGAGTGAAGAGCCCGTTGCTCAAGTGGATCAGAGGAACTGGCATCGACATTCTTGAGCAACTCGATGGTGTCAAAGGTTTACTTATCAATCGTGAGTCTTCGCTTTTCCCCTTCTCTCTGAGTCTCATCTCTTTAGCCTTATTATCTTCTGATATTTCCCTTTCAAACCTCAAACAAAAAGAATCTGGTGGTTCCCCATCCACATTGACCGACTCTCGAGGTTACCCTTCTCATTCTTCACGTTCCACCTCATCCAGCGTAATTCCAAGTTTGGGTCAGTTTGTATCTGACCTTACAAAAGCTAGCGGTGGATTAAAGCAGGTCGCCGAGTTGGCTGGCGGAATAGCAGGTAGGGCCCTTAGAGGCGCTGTCGATGGTGCTCTGAATGGTCGACGGCGATAGGAAATGAAGGGACAGGTATGATCGGTTGTTAGATATATATATGTACATGTATAATACAGGACAGTTGGCGTTTTGCCAGACAAAACATGCGATACATAGGCAAGAACGACGTTGTCGGATCGAGTCTTTGCGATGATGCTTCCTTCATTCATTCAAGAAAGGACTTGGATCTCATCCTCGCCTTCCTCCTCGGTCAACTCATCGTCGCTGTCTGGTACCATTGTCTGGTCTACATTTCCCTGTTTTGCCGCTGCTGTAGCCGCTGCCGCTGCTGTTCTGGTCATGGTCGCACCTGATCGTGCACATGATGATCTCGGAGACCTTCTGTCCTTAGGTCTCTGACTCTCTCTAGCTACCTCAAGGATAGTTTGAACAGCCTCCGTCTCCTCAGGCGGTATTGAACTTGAAGGGAAATCCAATCGGGCATGATGATCCGGATATTCAAACCCCTCCGGATCCTCTTGTTCTTGATGCTGTCCATCTTCGAGTGGAACATCGTCTAGAGATCGTTGATCGGAGAACACATCGTATACGAGATCGCCCTCTGGTCCCTCGACAACTTGATCGAAGATATCTCGCGCAATTTCTGAATCGATATGTCATAGGGACAGGATGACGATAGTGAACAGATGCAAAGAAGTACAGTAAGCTTGCTGATTTTTAAACAAACAGACAGAAGAAAAAGGAATAGATATACCTCCTGCTCTCTCCAATTCTATAACTAATCGATTGGCCTTCTCTGATCGTCTCGCATCACTATCGTCCTGATCATCATCATTATCTTCAAGTCCTCCCCTCTCTTCATCTGAACCAGCACGATCTAGAATATCTTCCACCTCTGGAGCATCAGCATAACATATCCGGCCGAATGCAACCATGAACTTTTCGAATAACGCATTGAATTCTCGGCGAGGAGCCTGTCGAAGTTTGTCCGTCAAGTTCACAGTGGGCGTACTGGGGTCGTCTGAGGATTCTACAGGGACAGTGAGGTTGTAGAGAAGACTCAACATGGGGAAAAGACTTGGTATTGATCTGTAAGAATCGCAACACAACGGTGGGGGTTAGTGATTATTCTGATCATATCTAGGAGTGCATCGAGAAAGGCATAGACAAACTGTTGTAGTTGGGAAGAAGAAGGATCTATTCCCCAGATAATGGAAGAGTCTCGTTCAAGGCAGACGACTAGTGTAGGTATCAATGATTGAGATTGGCCAAACATGATGATGGCCTCTTCTTCATGTTTTTCGCATAGTACTCTGAAAAACGAGCTGATCTCTAGTGAGAGTAGTAAGAGCTGTTCATCATATGATTCGGAAAGTAGAAGTGAATATCGAATCAGTAATTCATCCAAAATGAAATAGGAAAGAAAACGATCATACCTCTCCTGACATAGCAGAAGCCGGAGGTTCTCGAATAATTTTACAAAGCTGTTCGACCAAGGGTATACGTGCCGGATCCCTTGTAGGAGGAGGTTGCTCAACCGCGTGGTCCGGGTAGGAAAGCAACGGTCGGAACAAAAGTTCATCTAAAGGGAGACACCGAAACAGTTGAGATCAGTCTATTGTATCACGCAAAAAACAAAAGAAACGATTAAACGATCGATGGGCGAACCAAAACAAAGATAGTTGATGATGCGTATTGTCTGAAGTACAATCCGAATTGGAACCGACGAATTCAGAAGAGCTGATGTGAATCGGGGCAGTTGAATGATCCTCGAAAGCCTATAAGTTGATCAATCGGGACACAGGTCTCAGACACAAGATCAGTCTATAGAAGATAACCAAGAAACGTTATCGCTAAAGAGAAGTTTTCTTGATACTTACACATCTGAATCGCTTCCTGAGTCCGCTTCCCATGCGCAACTTTCAATGATGTAAAGTAGTCGCGTAACAACAGCTATTTGTTCTGCATACCTCTCGTACGCTTGCTCGGTAGAACTCGTACTTGGAAGACTGACTGCCAATGCTGTACTGGGCAAAGCTTGAGAGTGAGAAGGAGGGGGATGTGAAGATGAAGACGAAGGAGGCTTGGCAGGGAATGGGAGATATGTGTCTTTTATGGATGTGATAAGTGAAAGGAAGCTAGGGAGATGTAGAAGGATTTTGGAAGCCCGAGGGATGTGTAAGAGAATGCAGTGTATGAGTTTTAAAGAGACGGTCAATGTCGGAACCTGTTCGAATCATCAAGTGCTCAAAGATTAGCACAAACGACGTTTTACGCAGGAAGCTCCCTAATTTCGTGATGGGATAACAATCTAGCGCACCATATTTAACCTTTCGAAAACTTTGGCGGCAGCATTTAAACCCCTAATGACTTCATTCAAGGGGTCTACACCTGAACCTGAGAACGATGCTCCTCCCAATGCGTTAAGGATCCTAGCACACGCATTCGAATGGTCTGTTTGATCTCTGAATGAACTTGATTCTGTCGATAGAGGTGCGAGGATTTGTTGAATCGTACTGATCGATGCTGGAGACTTGATGATAGGGGAAGATGGAGTGAGCGATGCAAGAGTATGTAGAGGAATAGCAGGAGAGAGAGTCGTAGAAAAAGCTTGATCAGTAAAGACCACAGAGAAAAGAATGTTCTTTTCCTGAGATCTCCAAAACAAGTCTTCTGCCTCATCTTCATCCTCCAGCAATAAATCCTGCATTTCCAAATGGTTCTCTCCTCTATTCTCATTTTCTTCATCCACCTCATCAACAACCGTTTGACCCGAGGCATCTGGTTGACCGACAACCTCTTCGGCTTCATCCTGTGCCTCGCCTTCGACCGTCATCTCTACCATGATCTGTTCTTTCTCTTCCGTTGCCATCTTTCTAACAGCGCTCTCGTTGAATCGCCGTCGTTTCGTTCCTCCTTCTTGTTCTCTCTGATGTACCAATGGCTCAGGTGACAAGGATAGGTCTGCGGATGCATTAGCTTGCTGAGAAAACGAAGATGGATCTTTAAATGGCACTCGAAACGCTCGTGAAGACTGAGACATTGAAGGTGGTCGATCCTGAGAGAAGGATGGTTGACGCATGCCAAGAGATTTGGAAGGGTTGAATGTGTTCTTGAGGCCTCGGAACTTAGGAGGAGGAGGAAGCATCACTGAAAGAGACACGCAAAAGTTGAGAGGGAGAGAGAAGAAGGAGGAGGGAAAAATAAAAATATAAGCCAGGGTTAGACCGATAGTCCTTGTTCCCAGAAAGACGCGTCTACGAGTAGGTATCTTCTTGCAATGAGAGATGACGTGCAAAACGAACGAACCTTTCTTTTCTTCTCTTGACTGCGAGTCCCTGCCAGGACTAATTGTCTCGCTCTCCCTATTCAGCGAGCTTCCTCCAGTAAAATTCTGACAGCCTCCTTCTCCTGTCTTCATATCTACTTTAGAAGTTATGAGTATGTTGGGTCCAGCTTCTCCTCTAATGGTCTGTGAAGAGGGCAAGAAATCACCGAACGGAGGCTGAGCTCGAGACTGAGAGCGAGGGATAGAGGATTGAGTAGACCATTGAGGACGGCGAGCTGAGTAGGTCGCTGCGTTGTGATTCTGTTGATAGTATACGTTCAGGTGATGCGAAGATACATTTACAGTTATGCATACGGCCTTCAAGTTCTCTGAATGGAAACATTCCGATCGAAAGATAGATAACAGGGACAGAGAGAACAAAACTAACGTCAAAGATACTCTTAGCCCGTCTTCCCTCTTCTTCCAACCGGCGCTCCTCATCGCGTCTATTTCGTTTTTCCAACTCAGCAGCGTGTTGAGCAGTTATAGCGGCCAAGTTCTGAGCAGCCTTGGTTTCCGTCTGAAAGGAAATCAACACGTTTTGAAATATGAAGCAATCCAATAAACCACTTGATTAATGACCGCACTAATGAACATAATCAAAGGAAGAGAAACCGCCATAGAAAAGCCATACATCTTTGAGGCTTCGTCGGAGGTTTGAGGTTTCCCCCTTGGCGGTCAAGAGAGCTTGGGCTTGTTCTTTGAGCATCTGATTTAATTCCTATATAAGCCATTATTTTGAGTTGAATCCATTAGGTAAGTACTGTATGCTGAAATCCTTGAACGACGTGATTGAACTCGAACGGGAACGGACATCGTTTCTTCTCTGTATTTCTTTTAGCTCTTTCTCCGCAGCTGCTTCACTAGTAGGCTTAACAATCCCAGACACAGCTTCTGATGTGGAAACATTCTCATTGCCACGTAGTCTACTTGGCGACTGTGAGATTTGATGGACTGGAGGATTAGAAACTGCTCTGAAATGTCCGTTTTGGATGGAGGAAGATGTAAATGGTTGTGGAAGAAAACGAGATTGAGGTGCAGGATTCGACTGGGTTTTTTTGAGTGAGACTGGAGGTTGACGCTGAATGTTTGGAACATGCCCATTGTGATTTGACTGAGGTCTAAATATTGATGGTCGAGGAAGCTTTGGGAAGGCTACTTGCGAAGCAGGCGGTAGAGGAGAACCCTGGATGTACTCTCCGTTCGAGTCGATCCTTATAGGTATATCCCATTCAGACGCGTCACCAGGTTCTGTCTTTACATATGGTTTGCCTTTCGATGATGACAATGCCACTGAAGGAGTTCGGGAGAGGATCGTGGTATCTGGTCGAGACATAGGTTGGGTCGGCGTATCGTAGATCGTCAGATCGACCATCTCCAAATCAGGCAACGAGATGTCATCGAATTCGTCGTCGTCATCCGAGAAAGCCATATTGACTGTTTCCGGAGGACTCTCAAATCTATCTGCAGGGCTATGATACTAGAGATAAACAGTGAAGATGAACCAAGGAAAAGCATACACCCCTCTTTTAGACAACGATTGAAAGAGACAAGGGTCGAAAGAAGTGGACGACGCGTCAAAAACATACGAAGACCAGACTGCCGACGCGTCAAAACAATGAGAGTATCCTAATATCCAAGCTGTTCAACCTGAATGAGCGCGAACGATAATTGACAACGAGAGGTCGAGGCAACGAATGGATATGATAGACGGCCTCGATGATGGTTAAGGAGATATCAAGAGGGACGGGAATCCAGGCTTGACGATCCAGTTCAGACGAACTTAAGTAATATAAGTTAAATGAATATTTGAATTTATATCAGACTTAAACGCGTCTAGTCGCGTTGAGATCTGACACATTCTCTCGTCATCTTTCTCGTTCTCAGCAACTTCTCTCATACCCAATGCTCAGATCTCCTCTGATAGATCTTGCACCGCCGTCGATAGAAATATTTCTAGGATGGCTTCAAGCGCATCAGATCACATTCGACAAGCGACTGGACCTTCGTTCAGACTCATTGTTTCCTGATCAGCTCGCCGGATGGAGTGTTTGGGCAAAGGAGGATATCCAGATCGAAGAGATTCGTACGCGTCAATTTCGACTCAACTCATATGAGTTGTATACTACTCAATCAACTCACCAGAGCACTGAACCTATCCGCTTTTGGCTTTTTTTTAAAGACAGTATGTCGAATACCAAAGAGGACATGCATGCTTTCACATCGAACGTCCTCTCTTACTACGTTTCGTCCCCAGTTTCCAGTTCATTCATCCCCGGCATTCGTTCTCTCTGTTCACGTTCTATATGAACTTTCCTTAGGCCCAAAGTCAGACTGGATAGGCTATCTTCAAACGTTACCTCGAAGCCCTCCACCTTTGGCTTTCTTGTGGGAGTCATTCACAGGCAACGACGGAAATCAAGCATGGACAATATCCCAGGAGTCAGAGTTGGGTTGGCGAATACGAAAAGAGGATAGATCGGTAAGAGTAGATGCCGATGACCTCAGGTGGGGAAGGGGTGGAATGGTAAGTTCTTTTTATGTACTTGAGGCTACTTACTTGATATTCAGAATCCTTGTTCACATTGCTCATCATCCTATCTTTATCCTTCTACCTGATAGGCTGCCCTTCAGAAGTTCTATACGCTTTGTGCAGAACCCGTTTTGAAAGCTGCTCAATGCAAACATTCGACCTTCGAATATTTTCTATATGCATACTCTATGGTTTCTTCCCGAGCCTTTCACGTTGACAGTTATCACCATGTCGCGCTTGTTCCGGCTGCTGATCTGTAAGCTACATATCTTTGACCGTTGCTACGGGTGAACCAGATTTGATCAGATTCCCATTCAACTCGTATAAAACTTAGGTTCAATCATTCTCCAAATCATTCCGTTCATTTTCAAGCAGACGACTTTGTGTGTGACCGGTGTGGTTCGCTCATTATCTGCTCCCACGACATACTCTCCTCGGAAACAGGCCTGCCTCGTCGATTGGCGCATTTCAAGAACGTTCAGAAGGCAGAGCTCTTGCAGGTATTGGATGGTATTGATGAAGGAGATCTCGTCGCAAAGTCAGTCTACTTCTCCTTTCTATAAATACGAGATCTTGTATTGACTAAAACCGTACTTGCATGCGTTCCAGTCAATTCATAAATAAAGGCGAACAGATCTTCAACACATATGGCGATCTATCGAGCATTGAATTGGTCTTCAATTATGGTTTCGTGCCTATCACCTTCCTTTGCCTTCTCTTCTCTCTCACCTCACTGAAAGGTCATATCATTATTCTTCTCACAGGCTTCCTTCCCGAAGAAACAATGACTCTTCCAACAGATTTAATTCACTTTTCTCTTTCTGTCGAACAATCATCACTATCACCATACTTGCCATCGTCTGATCTGCCTCGATCTCATCCTTGGGTTGTTTCTGTTCCTCCTTACGTTCCTCCGGCCGAAAGACTTTATATCAATTCTGATGCTCAGCTTTCCGTCGATCTCTTTCAGTCGGTCGCCCTTAGTATTTTTGATTCAGAACAAGCTGGGTGGGAGGTCTTGAGCGCAGGCTTAGAAGGATCTAGAGGACAAAGGTTGAGAGACGGAGTAGACAGACTAATCCAAAGCAAGATTGATCTACTAGAAACGGCGGATGTGTTATGTGATACATTAGATGTAAGTCTTTTGTTTTCGATCTTCTTCTACTCTTTTCCCAACCTTTGCCGATTCTCATTGTATGTCTAATTTCTCTTGTTCGGTGGCTTAACAAAAGGATGGAACAAAAGGTCCAATAGAAAAGATGGCAGCTAGCCTGGTTCTTGGTGAACGAGCCATCCTGGAGGCTTGTAAGAGCCAGTGGTCAGGCGAGGAAGACGAACAGAAGAGTATTTCATCGATGGAGGAGAATGACGTGGAGAGTGAAGACAACGGTTTAGACTCAGCCGTTTCAAGCTGTTAATCATTATAAATTACATATACGAAACAAGCGCTTTCATTCATCTGCGCCAAGAGAAAGCGAAGTGCGAAAGGCTGTTTTACGATTTGGTAGTTTTAAGTATCAAATAGTTAAAGAGCGTGACACAAGAAGTAAGATGATCAACCCATTTGAATCAATCGTTTGATCTCAGCCCGAATCTCCTCTAGCGAGATCTTGAGTGCTCCAGCATCCTCGAATTTTCTCTAAATAGATCGAGGACAAATAGTAGTAAAAATCATCGGTTAAAACAAGAAACTAGTCACTCTTCTTCAGACTCAGATCACGGCAGGGTGAGAGCGTACCTGACCCTCGGCTTCAGCAATGAAAATTTCCAGTTGGGCCTCTTGCTCTAACAGCGGTTGTAGGATTAGTGCCATGTCCATCTCAGTTGCTCCTCTCTGATTGAGGCCAGGTGAACTTGCATCTCCATTGTCAGATGACGATCCGTTGAAAACCAGTTGTTGTGATGAGACAGATCCGACAGAAGATGTAGAGCGGTTGTGTTGCTTCTTTTGTTTTGACAGAGATTTCTATCAAATTTGGGAAAAGTGTGTATTCAGACGACGTAAGTTGACGAGCTTATTGGCAGAATCTATACTCCGATCTTGAGCTCGGAACGACATACTTGCAACCCGCCCATTTCACTCGCCAAAAACCCACCTGCCATGATTCCTATATTAGTTTGTAATTTCTCCTGCGCGCTTCCCTTTTCACACGGGATATTGCGAAGTTTCTTAGCCAAAACATCGTATGAGGCAAAGTTCTCGAGAAGAGTTTTCCGGTAAGCTGCAAGTTGGACTTCGATTTCGCTTGGAGGCGAAGACTTGCTGCTAGGGGACAGCGGCGAAGAAGTAGGCGAAGAAGAAGAGTTTAAGAGGGCGTAAAACGTGGGAAGCAGTTCGAGGATCTCTGATTGTATCTGCCTGAGGGTCTGTGGTCAGAAACAAAGTGGAAAGAATTGTTTGATGTTATGTGAAAGCTGACGAGAGACGTTAAAATTGATTGAAGACAAACGTCATATAACCGGATGAAAGCTGGGACACGAGCAGCATTCAACATATACTGCTTCCGTCTAATCAAGCCAGTCGTTTACAAATATGTTCGAAAATCAGTTTTGAAGGCCTTGGTATGAACCGATGCGCGGAGATACTCACGAAACAATTGACCAGCAATCTCTGCAGATTCTTACTCCTGTAACTCTCATCTCCCCCTTATGCTCCTCTCCGACTATACTATCACCTTCCTTTCCGTCTGATATCTTCAAATAGCCAATGAATCCTTCCTCTACAAGTTCACATTGGCCGGTTTTGTGATCAGCCACAATGAGTAGACTGCACGTCTCTTTTCGGCCTCCCTGACCATGTGGAGTGATGGCCAGTAAGGGTGGAGGTGTCGGGGGAAGAGAGCAAGGTATGCGGCCACATAAACGACAGTGGTGTTTCCGAGTTGTCAGATTGAAATTTGTTCTAGAGTTTGTGAGAGAGCCAAGTTCAAGTCATGAGGCAAGATATGAGAAGAGCGAACTGAGTTTGAAATAACAAGAAGTGAGAGGAAGCGCGAGAACGACGAACCCACAAATGAAGCATTTTTTGACGGTGTTGTCTGCTTCCCATTTCACGATACTTTGTTCAACGACTGTCATTCAAGATTCAATACGTCAATTCTCAGTATCTCACAAACGTTTGATAAACGACTTACCTCGAATATATTCTGAAGATTTGACCACAATTCCTCCCTCTAAAAACATATCTGGCTGTGGAGCTGCTGCCCTATCTTTCAAGTTTTTCCATATTTCACTGGGGATTTTCAGCGCGTTCAGATCCGGAAGAAAGGAGGATGAGCGGCGAGGGACCGGTTGAGGAGATGTGACCGACTTGACTGGCGATGGCGGGACTGATGAGGGGGGTAATGTCTGTGAAGGAGGCGTGAAGTGTAGAGCTATCAACTGTAAAACAAATGTGATAATTGAGACAGATTGCTCAGCCAGAGTTTTCTAAGGGTCACTTTGATCAAGGGCAAGTGACAAAAACCCATGCTTACCTTCTCGAGTCTCCTCCCTAACCGTCTCTCTTCGAGTCTTCTTCCTTCCTCTCTCTTCAGCCTAGCTGCTTCGTAATCCCCCGTACGATCTCTCCAGACCCCTTTAGGCTGAAACCCGGCTTTATATGGGGTTCGGCTAGGCAGAGTTATTTGTCCATTTTGATCCCCGTTCATTGTGGTCTCTCCCAGGTAGCTACTTGAGCGTCGGTTGCCGTTGTTTACAGGACCGTTTATCGATGGGGAAGGTATTGGAGTCAAACCAGCATCGGACGAAGCGCTGGATCCTTGCGAACTACCGAAGGGGAAGACAAAAGGAAGAGAGAACGGCGCACCGGAAGATGACTTGTGGGAAGAAGCCTTGGATAGATTGGCTGGAGGTGCTAGAGAGTTGAGGCTTGGGCTGGATGGGAACCCAATCCTCTGAGGGCGACCTTGAGTAGAAGAAGAAGAGAACGATAAGGAAGGGGTTTGTCTCCGTACTGGTTTTGGTTGACCTCCACCAAGAGTACGTGTTGTTGTCAGTACGGGAGCAACCGAATGATGGGTTACGGGTAGTTTCGGTCGGAGAGGTGAAGGGTTTTGAAGCGTGAGTGTGCCAGAGGATGATGGGGTTGAAGTGTGAGAGGAAGTTGATGGGAGTGCTTGCGATTGAGAGTGTGAGATAGACGGTCTGGTCGATGTCGACGGAAGAGATAAATGACGGTGGATGGATGGAGTACTTTGAGTCGACATTGTTCCGAAGACCTACTGAGACACAAAGATCAACGGATGGAGATATGAGTGGAAGTTGAAGAGAAGAACGAAGACTGCTGATGGCCAAACAGGAATGAGATGGGATTTAGGAACAGGATTCAAGATGAAATCATAGGGCGGACGCCGCCGTACTATCCCTTGCACCATAAACTAACCCGCCTGCCATCGCTCGCTTTGGCTGATCGTTCTGTTTGTCTCTTCCGTCAACAGCGTCTATGTCTCTTCTCAAGGTCGAACAGACATCGACATATCTGGGTTCAGCTCGTCCAGTTAGACCTCCAGATCTTGCTCCTCATGGGTCATCGCCTTGTTTCAGCGGTGTTGTCAAACTGATGAATTACCTTCGGACAAGCAATAATAAACCTGAGAAGAAGAGAGAGAAACTTGGGAGATTCTTTGATAAATGGCGACAAACAGTTGGCAAAGATCTAGTATGTTTATGAGTACACATCGGATTCTTATGATCCATTTGATTGTCGAGCTCATCCGTTCTATCATCGGAATGAAAGTTTCCGCTTCTACGGTTGTTGATTCCAGAGGCCAGTTCATCCATGTATTCTTGTGGCTCATCCGTCAATATAGCACTGATCTCATGTGGTGGGCTTCTTGACAAACAGAGAGACCGAGATCGAGCAACTTACAATCTCAAAGAACAAGCATTGGCCAGGTGTTACGTGGAAGTTTTGAATCTTGACCCGAAAGTAGGGGAAGGCAAGAGGTTGATTAACTGGAAACAGCCTCTTTCAGGAGGTGCAGACGTCAGTATATTTCCGTACGACTTCTCAACCCCTTGAGGTTGTCCATCGACATTCGGACAACCTGCGCTGATCGCTCTCAGGATCTGGATTTGTTCAGAATAATACCAGGACCGGCGACTTCCCGAGTATACTACTTGAAGCGTTAGAACCACGTATCACCCTCAAAGAAAGTACCACAACAGTAGACGAAGTAAATGAGAAATTGGTAAGGACTTGTTCTTATCTCTGCCTGGGCACCATGTAGCAATACTTTAATGTGATTGTCCCTTACAACGTCGATCTAGGATGAATTGAGCAAATCAACAGATTCGTACGTATTAGAATGCTCATTTCAAACTAGATCCTCTGCTCGAACGGCCATGCTCAACAGCACTTTTGAAACCTCACAGCAAAGCACGATGCGTTGTGATCAGCTACTTTGCTAAACATCTAACTGCCCTAGAACAGCAGTCAGTCAGAGCATGTTCTTCAAGCTTATTCGCAACGGGGTCGTAGCACCGAATCTGAATCATTCGCCTTGTCAGATGGCTTGTTAAAATTATCCTTAAAGGTATGCGCCAATATCGTCTTGTTTCATGCTCACTCCAAGCACAAGATACTCATCAAACTATCGAACATCGGATAGATCCTAGAATATCTATTAGAGTACATTCACTTGATCGCCATGGGCCTGGCCTTCTTTGTCGAAGACTTTTTCTTATTGAAGATGTGTTGTTCTCATAGGAAAAAGCCATTTTCGAAATATTCCATCCAGGTCAGAATTCAAGTTCTTATATCGCCTACGCTGCATTCTGAATTTGAGGGCATCAACTTACTCTTGTTTTCCTATGTTGCTGTCGGATTCTACAGAGGCCTACAATCTCTTCACAGTCTCACAAGACTTGAAGTTGATAGCATATACGCTTCCTGACCCTAGTACGGAAGGACTCAACAAGAGCACGGTTCGTAGTCCAATCTTCATTCTCAACCACTGCCATCAACTGTGTCTACGGTTCTAATCGAATTCACGCTCTTTCAAGGTTCAACTGATGAGTCCTATGCTACCTATGCTAAGCTTCCAGGCTAGCGCTGAGTAAGTCGTGTCCTCAGCTTTCCACTTCCTCAAGATAACTCCTTAACTGCATCCATTCATTTTGCAACTGATGTATATGACAAAAAGTCTCGAAAAGACCGCCAGAGACTTGAAGCTTGACTTTGTGAGTCATGAATTCAATACTATTGATGACATCATCGATCAGCGTCTTTGATCTGAACGAGCCTTTACTAGATGATTGAGGAAAAGATCGATGGAGAACGAATTCAGATGCACAAGAAAGGTGATCGATTCCAGTATTGGTCAAGGTAAGTTGGGTGTTATGCATATCTCGTTGGTCGAAATTATGATAATGTAACTAATCTTATTTTTGGTGGACAGGCAAGCTAAGGACTACACATATCTCTATGGATCCTATAAAGGCGAGGGGAGTTTAACGCCTTGGATAGCAGACGCTTTCAACGATCAGGTTATTGAGTATGTGCTCTCTCGTTCTACGATCCTTGTTCGTTCCTTTGCTCTGCTTACAAATGCACCACAATATACCAAATATGTTTGCATGAATAGTTGCATCATAGAGTATGTGTGTGTTTCTTAAGAATAAATTTTTTCTATGGACGATATAGATTCTGACCGTTCGTACTCGCAGCGGAGAGATGCTAGCATATGATCCAGATCTTGATAGATGTTGTAAGCTGCTCCCTGGAATTTATCTTAAATGAGGTAACATTTTAAAGACTCCCCTATTATGTAGTACCCTTTGGATCTTTGAAGAGCGCTGCGCTAGGTCAGCAACTTGTTCTCCTTTCTTTTTCCTCAGAATCTTGATCACATCTCATATTCGCTCGTCTTGAGGATATCAGATCATAGTGGTGATGTTGATTCCATACGGCCAATCTGTCAGTAGCATCCATGTTTAGATCATATTGGAAACTTGTACACTGAATATATAATGTGGACCGACGGTTCACCCTATCTCAATCAGTCAAAGTCTTCGATATCCTTTATCTCAGATTGCGCGATGATCCAGAGCCTCAAAATTTGTGTCCGACAAGACTGGTGGATCGAAAACACATGCTCGAAGGTTATACCAAGCCGGACGGCTCGTTTCATGCAGGTGTGATTACCAAACAGATCAGAGGAAGATTGGAGTTTCCATATAGGGTCGAGGGTTGCTCTACAGCAATACATATCCGGGATGAATTGAATGCAGTCATAGAACGAAAGTGGGTACTTGATACAACATTATCAATTGTTCTTCATAAGACAGATCGTCTTAATTTTGAACTATTCTTTCTTTGGGCGGTCATATCAGAGGAGAAGGGCTGATTTTGAAGCACACAAACTCGACATACAAGTGTCATACACGGGACAAAGCTTGGATGAAGGTCAAACCAGATTACATGGTTGGTCACAAATTTTACGATCGTTAATGCGCATTGAAGAGGTAACTGAATCATCCATTGACAAAACTTCCATTCTTTCGTTATGCGGCGATGTTTAGGACGAGCTCGGAGATACATGTGATCTACTTGTTCTTGGTGAGTGGAGAGTATTCCTGAGTGACTCATGAATTATACTGATCTGTTCGTTCTATTCTCTTATCATTACGTACTCAGGAGCGTGGTACGGAAGCGGTGAGCGCATCGATCATATATTAAACGTGCCAGATGCTTTGCTGATTCATCTTGTTGAAGGCATTCGAGGAGGCAGAATTTCTTCTCTTCTCCTTGGGCTCAGAATTGGTGATCAATTCGACAAAGACAAGACAACACCGTTATTCTCTACATTCGTCAGAGTAGGAACAGGTATGAGTCTAAGCGACTACCAATGGATAGAGTAGGTATTTGTCTCTTTTTACCTAGTAACAGCTAGATCTTCTCTGATCTTCAGACACATATCTTGAGGGTTTCAAGAAAATGGCATGGACATCACTGGAAACCCTTCATTCGGTCTCAAAGATCGGCCTGGCCATCGTTCATTCGCTTCGCAGATAGAGGATCATCTAGCGATGACAAACGTAAGACCCCTTCCTCTCTATTGAAGGCGCAAGTGAGGCTGACTAGGAATCATGTCCGCCGGTTGTGGCTTTTAATGAAGCCGATGTCTGGATTCATCCGTTCGTGTGTTTAACGTACCTCAGAACAATTATGTCAAATGATAGAAAACCCTAATCTTAGCATGCTTGATATAGAGAAAACTCCTTTGTGGTCGAAGTCAAAGGCTCAGAGGTTATCCCCAGCTGTCAGTTCCTCTAGCGTTCCTCACCCGTTCTTAAGCTAACATAGATTTCTCCCTACATAACTCTGTCCTTTCAGCCGAGTTTGGAATAGGCTCTACTTTGCGTTTTCCGCGATGCAAATTCATCCGATTTGACAAGTCGTCTAGAGAAGACATGAATATCGGTCCTGATATGCAAACACGAGAGAGAACGTATATGACAGTATCAGGTAGGTGATGACACACGTGTCTCGGAATTTTGTATCCCTTGAAAGCTATCTGGTTTTTGTGTAAGCAAACCTCACTTGTTCTGTCAATCGATTTCTTAGACTTTGAACAGTACGTCAATAGCATCAAAAATCAAACGGTTGACAAGACCATCAGAACCAAGAGGTTAGAATACGTTAAGATTTGATCTCCTTTCGAGCTTAGAGATAACAGAGCTGACTCCTGGCACTGCGATCGCATTCAGAAAAGCTCCTGCCGAAATTACAGAGAGAAATATAGTAAGCTCGGTGTATTAAAGGCTTACTTTTCAGATCATATATTCCGACCTGGTCTTCTCATATTCTTGACCATTGATACAACAGAAAACGAAGTTCTCATCTGCTTCTTCCGCAGGACTACACAAGAAGGTCATACCCAAAGACAAGATATTTGACAAAACTGCTTTTTGTCAGTCAACTGGCTTTATCAGCTTTTCCTACTGTCTGAAATATCCTTGCTGAAACGCTGTTTCTTCATAGTTATTATCAGTGGAACGGTAGAGTACAGCAAAGCTGCTCTCCAAAAGATCGTGAAAGAATACGGAGGATCTTTCAAGCAGGATGCAAAACTGAGGACTTTGAGTAACGGCAGCGTTGTTCTACTCGCCATAGCCAATAAAAGCTGTGAGTCTGTATTCATTTCAATCTTCTTGTCTTGGTCAAAACAACAATTTCTCGGTTTATCGATATAAACGATTGGGAAAATATATTGTCATCACAGCTGCTTCGACGGATCTGATTGCTACTGCGGGTGACGTCGATGTGTTGAGACCTCAGTGGATATTTGATTCTATCAAGGCTGGAAAATCCCTCCCTTTTTTCAGAAAGTAAAAGTTGAACACATTTAATCCACTTCTCTTAGCGCTCATACTCATCTCTTCTCTTTTGTCTCACGCTTTTGATCTTTTTGGTTTAAGATACGTGATATTTGGAACGAAATTCACTTTGGAAGATCCAGCGTTCGAGATGGATCCAGAAACATATGTAGATCCAGACGACCGGGAACAAGGCTCGGGCAGAAATTCACCCAACTTTGAGCATGGTGTCGATGCTGTTCTACAAAGCAGAGGAAGCTCATCCATACTAGACTTAGATGAAGCCCAGAAACCAACTGGAGAACTTTATTTTGAAAATATGTCTGTCCATCATCTTCTTTTCCCTTGTTTGTGTCGAAGTTGTCGACTGACTGACTGTCTGTGATTTCTAAACGTCGTAGGATCTTTTACATCGATAACGAAATTAATTCTCGACAAGGGCAGGTCGCCCCTATAGTTCTACCTGATGATGTTTCTGCAAAGTCGGTGTGATTTATTTCTTCTCAGATAACCAGTGTACTTGAGCTAATTTCCCTCTCTGACTTGAATAGTCTCGAGGAGATCGAGGGTAATCGTAAGAATCTCCTCTTCGCTTACAAAGGAAGAACTTCTATTGTGTTGACTCTTCCCTTGCTACACCTTGTCGAAAGTGATTGCCCATGGTGGAAAGGTGGTAAATGATATAACTATAGCGACCCATATCATCATGGGGACTAGCGGTTCAGATCGATTTGCCCAGATTGTACGTTGTACCTATCCTTTGAGCATGAGGTCACACTAACATGAGTGGCTTGTTTGGTACAATCTATAGTCAAAAATCACCAAAGAGTTTGTGCTTTCTTTCTTATTTTTCGTATTTGGATCGAACCATTAGCCCACCTTAACACGCTACTTAACGTCTTCATAGACCAAAACGACGTCGTAAGTATAAATAAATTCACAGCACTACGTTTCTTATAAGCTTAATCCATCACCTTCCTCTATTTTGCCTCTCTTGTTTGATCAAAACGGCAGAAATCGTATCATTAGCGTGGGTGTATACGTCACTCGTCAAAGAAGCAGCTCAACCGGAGAACCGTGAGTTGACTCGATCAGCTGTCGATCACCTATCTTTCCGTGCTTGACACCATCTACCAAGCTCATGCTGAATATTTTTCACTGTCTGGCTATCGATCTAAACTGGTATGGAACGATCTGATTCTGATGGGAAATCAGTCTTCCGGCCGTGAGGATCTAATCGCGTCTTGAAATAATTTTGAAGAGATTATCTAATCTTATCTAATCGACGATATAATCCCAAAACAACTAAACGAGTATTTGCTCCGGATTACTACACGCGGCTCTGTTCCGATTTGGGGCTCAAAGGGGAGCTTTTGGATTATATAATCACGGAGATCGTTGATGAAATGAAAACAATGAATTATGACAAATCAAAAGTGGTTGACAAAACGACTTAACCCGATTTGGTATCAGTCGATCAAGATACATACCAATCTGAACGTATAGACAGATAAATTGATAGCTACTTCAGAAAAACTGCCTAGACGATCAGTCAAGATCGGTAGGCAAACAGAGAGGGATTTGCCATCTGAATATGTTTCAAATAAAAGAAGAAGAAAAAACCAAAGTAGAGAACAACGTAGAGGAAGCAGATTAATGGGAGAAAAGAAAGAGGAACGAAAAAAGGGGGAGGAGAAGCAAGGGAGACAAATTCTTTTTTGTTGAAAGGGCGAAGGATCTAAGGTCGTCGTTATGCAGTGTGATGTGAAGACGAAAAAGAAATAATAAGAAGCTTCGAAGAGGAAAGTTGTATGGAGGAGCAGAGGGGCAAAAGAGAGGAACAGAGATCGTGAAAGGGAGGGAGAAACGCGAGATGAGCAGCGAGTAATATAAAAGATGAAAGGGGCAAAACGGTGTTGGAGAAAGAGAAACGTCTCTAACAGAAAAAGAAGAAGAAAAAGAACGGAAGAACGGAAATCATCAATGAAGGAGCGAAGACACACATAAATGACACACATTGTCAAGACTTGAAAGAAGTAGCGAAAAGGAGGTGGCTAGAAACGGGAAGAAAAGATATAAGAAGCAAAGACAAACTGTAGACAAAGAAGGGCCAAGGTATGACAGGCGAGGATATATGTATGAGAAGGATGAAGAAAAGGAATCGAAGAAAAAGGGAAGACGAATGAAGAAAAAGGTGCCAGCCGAGATATGTTGGATACATGGTTATGTTTGACAGATTTAATAATAAGTTTAAAGAGATATGTATTTATACGAGGTGCCTTTGAGCGTGCAGGTGTTTTGAAACTTGATGAGAGTGGATGGAGGTGATGCTGTCGTTGATCTGTGGTCTTTTCTTCGCCTTGTTCTTCTTGCTTCTCAGTCGGACGGCTGTCCGATCTAAATGCGTTGAGAAGTGAGGTCAGGCACGCGTCCCTTGTCATGTGTACGTTCAAGATGGAGAATGGGGTCCGACCTACTCCTTTGTTGATGGATGTGTGTATTCATCTAGCCCTCGTCCATCCGCTCCTGTCAATCCTATCCTCGCCTTCATTCTCTACTCTCTTCACCAGTCAACCCTTGCTTCCTCCTCAAGGATTCCTTCTTTTGAATTTGTCCAGATGGAACGATACGTGGGATGACGACAGAGAAAGGCGTGGAAGAGATAATGAAGGAGCAGCGAATGGACGCCAATCAATTACGCATAAAAAGTCGATGATATAGATCTATCAGACTTTTTATCTTGTGATTCATGTTGTTCGAAAACATTGTCGATCTAAGAGACATGAAAAGAGCAGAAATGAGCAACCGAGTCTGGAGAAGCCCTGTAACCGAAACCAGGATGAACTTACTCCGTGTTGTTTTTCACCATAATGTCGTTGAACGCGTCGTTCTCGTCCTTAATCAACTCGCCCTTTTCATCAAACGATATGTTTTCTCTGTTCGGTGGTAAACGTTCCGAGCGGGCCAGATCACTATTTATGTGGGTGAGCGATGAGGCAAGTAACCGGTCGTTAGAAATTGATTGCACATCGTGGATGAAGGGTTTTGACCAGACACAGCGTCCATCAGTCAATGATAATCTAGCCAGGAAAGAAGGATACAGAACAGAGCATGTACAAGGATGGAGGAAAGGTGAACGAACCGAAAGGCCATGGACCATTGGGGAAAGTCACGCTTGTTTGTCTTTTGTTCGAGTAGGACATACACTCCACTGTGTCGTTCGTCTCTGTTGATTCTTGTAAAGATCCGCCTCACACGATGTTCCGGTCCTTCTAAAAACTGAACAAACTGGCCGTCCTTACTGTAAGCCGGACGAGGGAATGCCGTTGAAGATCAAGAGTCGGATAGAAACAAAAGAGTGTGAAGTAAAGTTAGATTAACTCTCGATCAGAACTGAGATCCAAGGAACAGATGATGGGAAGGGCGCAGAGGAAGATATGAAAGAACGACGACATGTATCATATGGAGTATCTCCAGTTGTCCGAAAGAGATTGAGGAGTGAAAGAGGATGGAAAGAAAACAAGTGGACTGACTACATCAACAACCCACTGATGGCGGCTGCTGCGTTATTCCTTCTGCATACACTCAAGATGTCGATCAAATCATCCCTCGGCATGGCAGGCGAGATAGACGATGAGCAATAAACGAGCTGAAAGATATCAGACTCGTCGACTTCCGAATCATCATCGTTGTTCTGCTCTCCTGCCGGTATAGGTAAACACTCCGTCCGTGCAGTCGCCAGATGGTTATCCCTCGAAGAAGACGATGCGTTAACGTTGTAAGTCGAAGTTGATGACGAAGCAGACGACGAGGATGATGAGGACGCGGATGAAGGCGTTGGCGAAGAGTCCGCTCTGGACATGGCTACCTTGCGGGTGAATATTGATGTCAACGTAGATGTGAACGATCACCCCCACAGACCGGTGGATCTTGAATGGAAAGGAGGGACGACGGAGAAATAAATGTAGAAGGAGAGCGTGTAAAAAAGAACAAAAAAGAGAAAAGAAAAAAAAGAGAAGAGAAAGAAAGCGACCAGCTAGGAAACGTTAAGAAAAGGGCAGATCGATGAACGAAAGGACAGAGTGGATAACGAAGGAGAAGCAGGAAGCAAGAGTAGATGTATCCCCAAGATCTTGATCAATCTGAGGTCTTTGCTATCGATGGAAAGGGGACACTCAACGGACTCGCAGACGACGTTGGTAAAGGACGTGAGGAAAAATCCGGTCGACAGGAGAGTCGAGTGAGCGCAAGGGCGGCGGCTGCGTATGTAAGCCGATCGAAGACATTTCTACCGATCCAGCCCCGAATGACAACCATCATGACGCGAGCTTGTCTGGGCGAAATAGGGTGAACGAGCTGCAGATCTGATTAATTAATTGAGTGACTATTTATTCTTTCATTTACAACGTGGTTACATTATAATCTTCCGTGCACGATGTCTTTGTTTGTCTATTATCTATCTTGAAGAGTCAAGAACTCTAACGTCATTTTGCATGGCTTCTACTTCTTTCTTGCTATCTCTGCTTCCTCTGCAAACTGTTCGGTAGAGTTAGATAGAAAACAAGCATAGGTCAGTTATTCGGTCGCTCAAGAGAACACATGGCCCTTCGGCCGAATACGCACCTTTAGCAAAGTCTCAAACTCATTAGGCCCAGTCGCCTGACAGAGCGTGTAGAACCTGGAATTTGGATCTTGTAGAAGGTTGTACGGACTATCGTACTCTTTCAGATGACCTGCATCCATCACTGTTTGAAGTTAAACACCGATCAGCTCTCGACTCCGGATTGTATACCCTTTGACTGATGAGAATTCAACCTACCGATGACTTTGTCAAAATCGATAATTGTTCGAAGCCTGCAAACACATCAAACAACCATGCGAATCAGTATTCGTTACGGCTTTGGATACTATGCGAAAGAACAATATACTGACCGGTGAGCAATAGTCATTATAGTCGAATCAGAGAACTCTTCTCTGATTGTCTTGTTAATGAGTGCATCGGTCTCGTAATCGATAGAAGCAGTCGCTTCATCCCTGCATATAGCCAAGAAATCGAAGAGAAGAAGTATAAACGTCAACACTAGAAACATGGTTTAACACCGTTTGATGATAACGAACATGATGAGAATCTTGTTTCTTCGAAGAACTGGCACAGATGGATAAGTAAAGCGTCAGCTAAATCATATATTCTTCAATCCATGACCATTTTGAATAAGAAGCACTTACTAGCTCTAGCCATGCAGAGCAACTGTTTCTGTCCTTGTGAGAAGTTATCTCCATTTTCACTAATAGGGGAAAATGAAAAAGAACCGTCTCAACTATATGCCTTTTGTGAATAGCGACACTTATCTTTAGACAATGAACTGACTTGACAATGCTATCCAGATTTCTAAATGCATTCGCGTTAATCTAAAGCCAGAGCCCCTGTATCAGCAAAGATTCTCCCAATAACACAAAGCTCGAGGCAACATGAACGTTTACCTCGTCCCCATCGGCGTCAACGTTGGTCGTCACCAATTCAGTTCCTTCGGTAGGGATAAGATGAACCCTTCGGAGGGCTTCGTAGATCTCGGAGTCATCATACTCGCCAAAAATATCTAGTGTAGATCGAAGACTGAAATCATAACAATCCCAGATAACGTAGGCGTTGAATACATGGTGTGATAGCGAGGAAAAAGAAAGAAAGAAAGACATACGTTCCAGAAAGGATGGTCGGGTCTTGAGGGATAATCGTCACCTTCGATCTTAGATCGGTAAGCCCAATCTTAGAGATGTCTATGCAGACATGTACGTCACACTCTGTCAGCAGTCTTAGACTATTGATCACAACCCTGGACCCAAAAACTTACCGACGTTATCAATCAGGATCTTTCCAGACGTGGCTTCCACAAATCGGAAGAAACTCAGTGCAAGTCTGATTGGACGATATTTTTTTCAGTCGGTAACTGTTCTCGTCAAAGCAGTACACAAGGACTCAGAACATGTCATCACTCACGTAGATTTTCCACAACCTGTAGGCCCAACGATCCCAACCTTACTCTCTTTATCGACCTCGAAAGAGACAGAGTGAAGGACATTAGGAAGATTGGGCGCATACTTGATTACCAGATCTTGAACAGAGACTTTTCCACTCGAAGGCCATGAAGCCTCAGGTCTAGGCTCGACAAATTCTTGGGCTTCCTATATAGATAGTAAGAACACCAAGTGCACAGAAGACGATCAGTTTGTCCACCTCCTTCCGAATAAACCTTGACGGCTTTTATTTAAGCCGAAAGACAAACCTGAGGGAGCTCCGAATACTCTTTCAGTCTTTCTACTGCGATCATGTTTTGCTCCAAACCGACATATCGTCTAACGACGGAAAGCATGTCGGAAGCTACCTTGAGTGCAAACAACAGAGCGAAACCGGCAGTGGAAGCAGGAATTGAAGGCGTCGAAAGAATGATGACACCCGTCATTCCAAGTACCGCCGATGATCTACAAGAAAATTGATAACCCCAATGAAACAAGAAAGCTTTCAGAATCCGATCCACTTGAAATAGATAAATAACATCATCACGACGTACAAAAGGTTGTATCTGGCGGTGACCCATCGGTTGAGCGTCCACATCCAGTAGTATGATACCCTAAGTCCACAGACCGTCTGCGCAGTAAGTGTCTCGCTCAGAGACGATAAAAATTAGGTAGAGATAGACTGACATATTAGTATCTGCAAATGAGAACATCTTGCGCAACGTCTGGGTCGAGGCTCCGAAGGCTCTCAGGACAGATACGCCGTTGACGGTCTCGGCATAGAGCGAGTATAGAGGTGACCTCGTGATGGAATCTAATTGTTTTACATAATATGCATCAGAGGAGCAAAGCACTATGCGAAAATCAGATAAGACCGCTTACCTAGTCGTCGAAGATCCTGTATGTCGTATAACATTATATCAGTGTGTGGTTTGAAGATTCAGAGTATCGCAGCATGCTTACTCTCGAGGTTGGTCCATATGAAGATCCGAAGAAGTAGTACAAAAATCCAAGAACTAGAGCACAAATGGTGAAGATCCATCCTCCTACAGCGGCAATACTGACAACTATATATGGAACTTGGTTTAAGCAGTCTATCTGACGTGGATAAGCAGAAGAGGATATGACATTTGCGTACAAGTGACTAGTATACTCAAGAAGTAGGTCGACGTGTTCAACCACGCGAAACTCAATTGGCTATCCATTCCTTCCAGATCTTGAAATGACACAATATTGTCAATACAACGAAATCTCAACCATAAACAATAGACGCACATACCTTTACCGAATCGATTGAGCAACATTCCTTTACTAACAGTATCGTGGAATCGTATGGTTGTGAACAACACGCTTTCCAGCATCTTCCGGTGAACCTTGTCACTTGCGGAAAGAGAACCGTAGAAGACGATGTAGCTACGAAGACAGTTGGCCACAACACCTGCGAGAGATATCTAGAGAACAGTATCAAACCAAGAGGTCAGTCCTTTCGCTGTTGCTCATCTCAGTGTTCAAGGAGGAATGACTGACAGCCGTATAGATCCCAACATAGAAAAACGCCGAATGATGAGGGTGTTTGTAATCAGAAGACCAGATCCTAGATTATCAAGTGATATATCAGCAATTTGAACATAATACACCAAATTTAGATAATGAATTCTTACTTTAGCCAAGAATTCTCGAACTGTTGCAAAGAACCATGATTTAATCAGATTGCGCCATCATCAATCGGAACATGGATATGTTGAGAAGGAAGGTGGTGGACGTACATAAGGAACGAGCATAGCAGACAGTGAACTGAGGATAAAGATTGCCCAGTAGACAATTCCTCCGTTCGCTCGGAAATAATATAACCCTGAAATCGAGATCACAAGGTTAACATAAATCTTCCACTTTCCTATGAACTTACAGTTTGATGTAGACATACAGGTTGATTTGTTGATCTTTCCGACAACTCGTTTTTCATCTTCAATCAGCCTTGCCGGCGCCTTTTGGCTGAATTTCATTCCCAAATTTGTTAAAATTAAGCTGCCTATATCTTGCATCTTTGTCGAAACAGACAATAAGAGAAATAGAGACGTACATGATATTTGGCAAATCGTCATCATCTGAGACAGCTTGTCCCGCCTTCTTGTCAGAACCTTTCTTTTCAAGTTCGAGTGCCTCGATAGGCTCCTCCTCGACAATCGATGAAGACTCTACATCGACCTTTGAAGCGGGGTCATGCGAGAACAAATCAAATGAGGTCGAGCTATCGGAGAACCCTTGGGGATCTCCAGCGTACTCTACCACTCCATTTTTAAGCGCAATCACGTATTTTGCTCCAGGAGCGCAAAGTTGGACGCTTTTACAAGGGCAGACAGGTCAATTTTAACAAGGAAAGACAAACTGGAGGAACGTGTATAATATGGACATACTGATGAGAGACCAGGATTACGGTTCGAGACCCAGCCATCAATGGTCCTTTCAAACATTTCTCGTACAAGTGTCGAGCTGTATGGGCATCTACAGCTGAGAGAACATCATCTAGCAGAATGGTCGATGCTCGGGAGTAAACTGCTCTTGCCAAGCTGACTCGCGCTTTCTGACCTCCAGACAGGTTTAAACTGATGAAGATTTCCGTCCATGTATTTGTAAGAACAACGCGCTCATCTGCAAAATGAAACATCAAGATGGAAGTGTAAGAATATCTTGAAAAGGAGAATTGACGTACCCAGATTCTCCGATTTCAGTGAGATCGCCATCTTCCAAGATATTCAGATCAGAGAGAAGCGCGCAGGCTTCCAGGGTCGCATGATAACGGGTTTCATCCATCGGTAGGTTAAACAGGATGTTCTTTCGAATAGAATCATTTTGAAGCCATGCGACCTGTTTATATAAAAGAACCAAGAAAATTCGAATGAGGCAAGTGATAATACTTAAGAAGATGATCCATCTTAGCAACACCTACCTGGGGGACATAAGCAGTGATAGACTTTTGAATCCAGTTCTCGCCAGAGGTGTCATGTGGGAAGTTGGACTTCAAAATCGTAAAGAAGCATCATCAGTTGTTCAGTTGATAAGCCCTTTGAGCGAGACATCCGCCGGTCAAGAAACAAGAGCTCACCATTGCGTCTGGTGCCGATCTTGGACAAGCCAACGAACCCGAAAGGAGATCGGCCTCGCCCAACAAAGCCTTCAATAATAAGGTCTTTCCACTACCCAATGGCCCACAGATTAAGGTAAGCTCGTTGACTGGGCACTCAATCGATGGTAGTTCCAGGATGAAAGCGTTCTTGGGCGTCGATGGAACGGAAGGCCCATCGGATGAATCTGAAAAAGTATTTGAGAGTGCGATCCGATCCCTAGGCCAGGTCACGACAACAGAGTTTGTGTAGATTCGTTGCGAGGTTGAAGGTGTAACCAGCTCAATTTCCTCTAGGGCGAGATACTTTTGTAATCGTAAACCCAATTTTTGCACAAAAGGCATCAGCACCAGTGCCAACGTAAGTATCTTGAGATTGTTTGGTAAGGCAAAGTAATCAAAAGCCCACCTTCTCGATACGTCGGAACGAGACGAAACTCTTGATGATAGACAAAACAGTCTCGGGAAGGGAGCTCAGAGCAAATCGTAACTCTTGAAAGATAGCCACCGAACTGTTAACCGCGACAGGACACCCGTACATCCAGGTCAGCGTTAAAAAGCAAAGGAAGAAAGAAGTAGAGGACTTGCG
This sequence comes from Phaffia australis, assembly GCA_014825575.1. NCBI lineage: Eukaryota > Fungi > Basidiomycota > Tremellomycetes > Cystofilobasidiales > Mrakiaceae > Phaffia > Phaffia australis. The sequence goes on along the minus strand of MVAH01000006.1, from coordinate 73,031 downwards.
TGAAGGCAACGGAAGGAGTAAAGGGTTGCTCTCTGATGTATACGTAATGGAAGAGCGCAATGACTGTAACGGCCACAGGTGTGAACTCAACGATCCCGTTCATGAGGACCTACGCGCAGAATCAAGCCATGGAGAGAAGAAGAGACAAGAATGAGCATCTAAGACATCGTGAATCGATCTTAAGAGACAAAATTCACCTCAATAATATAGTTTCGTCTGATGAAACGCCAACAGAATGAGCCATGAGTCTTCCGATCAAAGTAAGCAGATGGGGGAAAGGGAGACAAACCTCTGCCAGAATAGCTCTTTAGTTCTAACTTTTGATATTCTTTTCTCGAACGATCTCTCCCAAGCCATGAACTAGATATATGAACCATGCACATGGATCAGCCTCTGATCCAACCCCTTGACAAATTAAACTTCTGCCTAGAAGAACAGACCTTGATCATCCGGATGCCAGCAAGAATCTCGTTCATCAAACCACTTCTCTCGTCCCTCGCTGCAGGTGCACCAGCATTTCATGCATAAGAATTATAGTGAATATACAAAGAATTCAGGGTTCGGTTCCCAGAAGAGAGACATGGTCTGCTCACTAACCTTTCATAGTATTTTCCTCGGAAACCAAGATGTATTTACTTGCATAATGATTGATTGGCAAGAATACTATACGAATGACCCTTAGCAAGAATTGAGCCTTTTCACTCCTGACATCAGGGTGAGAAAGAACAGAAGCTCTCACGAAAGGTAGCAACGAGTCCATAGATGGCAGAGATGCCCATGAGGTCGTAGATGAACCATCCACTACAGTCATGTTTGGTTAGATGTTTGTCCTCGAATGTTAGCAACAGATTCGTATATCTATAGGATTTCAAGAACTGGGAACGACGCACCCAACAAGAATCTCCAAAGGTGAATCGATCTGTTTTAACTCATAGACGATTATGTGTGAGTTTTAATCAACGATCTGGAAACACCAAGCGCGCTGACAAGACTGACTAAGCTGAAGGTTTCGACTCCAAAATCAGCGCACCGATCTAAGGGAAGATATTAAAAAAAGCATTTGGTCGTTTACAGATGAGAAACGAGAGAATTTATCTGAATGAAATATCCCGATCGAAAGAGAATAGAGACGGACTGACCGACATCAACAGTCATCAAGGTCTGTACTTGGGATTTGGATGTGACGTCTTCTTCGTCATCTGTCTGTTCTTCGGTCCCAGTGGAAGCCGAGCCTGCGAGGGCTGCTCCTCCTCCAGCAACATCTTTCCGGACGAGGGTCTTTTGGAAGAGCATCGTGTTGAGCATCAACTTTGTCCTCGTGGTGATCAACGTGTTTGCAACCGACCAGAGTATCCCAATGAGAACATAGTTTCCTGCGGAAGCGCCGAATAGACCAAAGCAGTAGACCCAGCCCCAGGAAGGATCTTTCCGTTCCGGATCTTCTTCAAGGTAGCGAACGAGTCGTCTGAGGAAAAAGGCCGGACCGTAGTATAGGAAGGAGGTGATGATGGCCAAGACGGTCAAAGTGAGGAACTCGACTTTGTTGGCTCGCAGAATCATCTCCAACAAGAGCCACCCGCCTTTTCCCCTATTAATCTTCTGGTTTCTCCTCTTCTTCAGAAGCTCTTTCTGTTTTCGTCGGTTGACTAGGCTCCTGTAGACGGCTCTCGTCGTGGTATACCTTGGCAAAGCTCTCAAGGAAGCTCGCACCATCGGCAGATCTCCAATCTCGATAGCTTTTGGTCGACCTCCAAGAACGACTACTCGCTTCGCGTAGCTAAAAAGAAGGATAGAGATGATAGAACTGGATGTTTCGGGTGATACATTATTCGTTCTACGTTGATCGGCGAAATCAGTGGTTGGGAGTATGGTCTCGATGGTTTTAGAGTCGTAGATCTTGGTGTAAGGCAGATATAGAGAAGGACCTCTAGGGATACAGATGGAAACTATCAGAGTGACCTGAAAGCGAAAACCCGTTCAGTTGAATGTTACGATCCGTTTGCAACAATGCAGACAAGGATGGTAGCCGGGAGAAAAGTATAGGAATGCTCACAAATAACAGTCCGAGCTCGATTCGATCTTCAAGATTAACCTGATGACCAGCATGCGCGGTCCTTGTTTGTGGCAACAACAATTCTAACGCTTTACCAGTAGTAGCAACGGCTAGTAAACTAGCCAGATGTTTTGTGTCTAACCAGTGTTCCTCGACATCTTGCGTTCGGAGATATCTGACACCTACAACGGCGAGATATACATACGTTACGAGAATCACGATGTTTGAGAATGATAGCCCGGTAGCGATATTGATCCCACCAGATAGTCGACCGAGACCGATTATCGAGCTTAGTTTGACGGAGATAAGAGCGAGGAATAGGAAAAGCAGGACAGGCTTGACGATTCGCATGGTCTTCCAGAAGATAGGACCATCATCGGAGAGGATACCATCGACGAAGACGTCCGCATCATACAAGTCGAAAGGATCTTGCTTGGGTTTATCTAAGAATATCCCTTCCGGTTGTTCTTCTTGTTCGGTTAAAGTACTGACATACAGAGGAAGAGCTATCTGACGTTCTCTGGGACGGTAGATGATGTACAGGATGAATGACAACAGTAGGGAGGATAGCAAGACGGGAGGGAAGACAAGCTGGAGGAACTCTTGAGGCACTGGAATAGGACTCAAGCTAGTCGACATGAGTGGAACCTGGACGTCTTGCATATGTTCTATGTGTATGTGAACTCTCGTAGGCTCCATTGCCCTGGAGATCTTGAACGGATGGGTGCAAGAAGGAAATCAGAAACAGAAGAATACCACAAAATTAAAGATACGACCAGAGGTACAACATGTGTGTCCGTGTAATAACTCCCTCGTTTGTAGGCGAGACTTTGCAAATTATTTCGGAACCTGATGAGTTCAATGCGTGTCATGTTCGATGCGAACGAGTCACTGCCTCTCTATCTAATCCCAGAAGATGTCCACACTGTTGGTACGTATGGTGTGCGTGTATTGTGTGGTACTCGGATGTTTTCTTTTCTCCACTCTCGGCTCTCTACACCTTGCGCTTCATCATCTCTTTCCCCCGGTGTTTCTCTTCAACAGTCACTTTGTACTTATCGAAGTTTATCGCGGAATCGGCTATAACCGAGCCGAAAGGGCAGCTGTCGAGTCAGGAACGGAGCCGAAGATTGCGTAACGATGGTTACGCCTCCAGGTCGGTGGTCCCTCCGGTGAACCTCACTGTTTCTGATAGCATGTCACGTGTGAGATCTTCTGGGCGGTGCGTCGTTGTGATCGTTTCTTTGTAACCTGTGTTACAAATGTGAACTTTCTGTGATGTTGTGCAAACCCGGTTCTTTTGTAATTTCCTTGTAATCACTTTTGTAAATCTCTCTTCCTGATGATAGTGTGCCTGGATCAGGCACAAATTGATATACAAATAACCCTAACCAATTACATAATCAACCATTCGACAGTGGCACCATCTACCACAGTGCCTCATCCGTTTCCCACGTACGTATACTAAGAACATCTCATTCCCAACCACTCGATCTCTCTCCTCCTTCTCGCTCTCACTCAGAGCCCATACTTCACATGAATCACCATTTCTTTACAGGATCAGCTCGCGCTCCAAAAAACATCAATCTCTCCTCCGGTCAATCTTCCAGCTCGGCCCAGGACGTCTTACAAAGAGCGGCACTCGAGCGTCAAACTAGGGACGATCAAAGACGCAAGGACGCCAGTGCCAGAGTCGTTCAAAAGATATACCGTTCGTCCAGAGAGCGCCACCGATTATATAATCAATGGAGATCTCAGGTATCCACCGGTCAGGTCGCCGGGATCGATGCGCTTAGGATGGTTGTCTTTGGTTGGGGAGCCGACGGTATGGGCGCACGCACCGAGGAGAAAGCTTGGTGGTCGGCCGTCGGCCAAGGAAGTGAGTTCCCTTCACTCTTGTCCTCATCCTTCTTTGTCTTGCTCTGTGTGGCTCATCATCAGATCGCCATCTTTCTCAGAACCACCGATCATATTGCTTCCACTTCATGCACCTACCGCTCCTCGTTATGTTGTCCTTCTCAAGCTTCTCTCGTTCAGAATCCTCCGATTGGCCTCTGCCTCGTCTCAGTATGTGGCATTCTCTTTCTCAGCCGTTCTATTCATCGGTGGAACTCAGAGCTCAGTGTTTTCTGGCCCCTATGTCTCTCTCTTTCCGCCCTGTCTCAGCTCTAGAGAGACCGTGTATCAACTCGCGATTCTCCCGTTGATCCTCGATGTGTCGTCCTACAAGTCTGTAATGACAGAGGCAGACGCTCAGACCTTGAACAGCGAGTTGTCTGATTATCTCGCACGTAGAAATGTTCTTGGTTTGATTAGGAGAGCGCTTATGAACATTGTGAGTCCCCCTGATACAACATTCATTCTTTCCCGGTACTGACGTCGCATTCCGATACCAAAAGCCCTTAACAGACAAGAAGCACCCCAACTTGCCGCCATTAATAACCACACTCGCCCATCTTCTCAACTCGACCTCACTTCCTACACTCCTTCCTTCTCTTATTTCCGAGATTTTGTCTATCCCTCTTCTTCCCAATAGACTGCCAATCCCGTCTCTCGCCTTGCTTGCCAAATCGCTTGACCTTAAATCTATTCTCTCTTTTATTCGATCCTCTACATTCAACCCAGACAACATCCTACCTCCACGTGGCGATCAAACGCCCATACTACACACAATAGGGAACTTCGCCGCTTTTGGTGCTGGTCAAGTAGCCAGGTGGAACGCCTCTGACAGAGAAACGTGGGCCTCATTCTTGGGTCAGAATCTTCTCGCAAGACTTTCTGGACGAACCATCGAAGGTCGCCCTGGATTCGTCGGATCAACCTTTCTATCAGGAGGACGAGTTGGGACCGGTCTCGAAGATACGCATGAATCGCCCGAAGATCTCCAGCTTCGACCTCAACCGATACGACGACATACAGGAATCAACTCAAAGCTACTTTCTCATCTGTCCTTGCTCGTCCAACCGGCACATCTCTCGGCTTTAGCGACCAGTCTGACACTACCCATCGTACAATTCATCCTGGCCCTTCTTTCGGCCTGGCCGGATAAGAGAGGAACCGTCCTTACCCTTGTTGGGAGTGCTAGAAAGAGTGGAGGTATCATTAAAGAGCTTTGGAGAGCTGAAGTCAGAGCAGGACCGGTCATGAGGAGGGTGTTAGATTTAGGTGAAAAAAATGGAGGTAAAGCTGTATTGGACGCTTTGTATGGTGGGTCTTCATTTCAATTTCTCTTTGCTGCCTAACCTTGCTTGTTCTGAAACAGTTGTCCTATTCTTTCTTAACACGTGTTGTATACTTTCACCAGATCCAAAGCTAGCATCGTCATGGCCGCCTTTCATCCTTCTCACTCTTCTTCATACGCATCTTCTCCTTTCCCTAGGCGATGACGAATTCTTTTCCTCTACAATCAATCCTCTCACCTTGAGCGAGACCACGCTCTTGTCCTCTCTCTGGCGCAACGTCGCCTTTGCCTTATACTGGAACCCACTCCCTACCTCTGAGTCAGCAAGCAAATTGATAGACCCTCCTGATTGGTTAGCAGGCTGGAAAGCGGAGGACGTGAGGGAGATTATGAGGAGAGCAATGGCCGGTGTATATGAGAGAGACCAACGGAAACCATTCGTCGGAGACGGTGGTTGGCTAATGAGCGAGAGTTTTGACACTCGTGGGTTTGTCGAAGCCGCCATGTGAGTTTACTTTTTCCTCATATCCCCTTGATTTTTCCTTCGCATGCTTTGATAGTGATGGTCATTATTGATAATGAAATTTCGTGTTGCATATGTTCTGATACAAACAGTACCGAAGAACAGGATCTAGACTCTATTAACGAAGAAAATTCTGCCAACCGAATGGACGTAGATTTAGATGCCAGCATAAGTGGCCCCCCTGTAGGGACAAGATTGTTTGCAAAAAAGATGATGACCAAACGGAGGATGGCGTTTCTGAGTCCTCGACTAGGTGTTTTGAATAACATCCCACAGACGGTACGCTTAGCACAAGTTTCCCCAAAAAAGAAACGAGGCACAAGATGATGAAGCTCATTTGAATCATACTTGACCATGTGTTGTTTAAATAAAAATGATACAGATCCCCTTCGAGTTGAGAGTGGAAATCTTTAGAGCATTCATCAGGTTTGGCTCCTCCACTTCCTTTGACTCATTTCTCTCTGTGAACTTGAAATTCTAAGACTGATAGCCGTCCTATCCAATCAGGAATGACAAAGCCCGGTTGGGAATCGATAGATATTCAAGACGGTCTCCTAAATATCAAACGACGATCCGCCGGGATAAAGTCGCTGAAGACGGGTTCGTTCACACTTGCATCATCTACTTGACTGTCCTTCAGAGAAGAAGGGTTTCGTTCTGACTTGAGGTCTTGACAAAACAGGTATTCGAAACTGAATGCAATTGGAGCTGGCTTGAAAGGAACAATCTCGATCGAGTTTATAGACCGATTCGGACAGCCTGAGGCCGGTCCGTCTTTATCATCTTTCTATTAGCGGTCCAGGACCTATGGGAAAGACGATCTGACTCTTGTTTGCTAACAATGTCTATGTTAGGAATCGATGGAGGAGGGGTCTTCAAAGAGTTCCTGACGTCGTATGTCCATCGTGTCCGCTTATCTCACCTCCTTTTGTGATTTCATAGCTAACATAATAAATCCGAATTGATGGACCTGGTCTCTTCCTCTCTGGTGACATTGGCTCCTTAGACTGAGCGCTGAGGTTTTCAACACAGACCGAGGCCTATGGCAGGCTACAAAGCAACAAGAATTATATCCAGCGCCTACAAATTACGCGACCGAAAGTCATCAACTCGATTGGTTCGTTCACTTCTACTCTCAAAACATGCAATACCCAAAATGTGTTTAGATTGAACGTGGTTGTATCTTCTGGTTCATACGTCTCACAGGTATCAGTTTATCGGTCGCGTCCTTGGGAAAGCGCTGTACGAAGGAACTTTGGTGGATGTATCTCTAGCTGGGTTCTTCCGTGCGTCGTTTATATCTCTTTATTTCTCCTTTTCACTCGGAATTTTCCTCAATTAAGCCGGTGAAAGAATCACCTTCTTGGTACTGATTCCTGATTGTCAAACAATATGTAGTCAAGAAGTGGCTTGGAAGACAGTGCTACTTGGACGATCTCAGTTCATTGGATCCACAACTCTATGCGGGGCTCATTAAATTGAAGACTTTCGATGGAAATGTGGAGGAGCTCGCTTTGACATTCACTATCGATGTCGAAGGTAAGGAACTCTATCCAGACATTCTTCAGATCTTCGGGTATTAATCAATCATACGGTGCTTTTGACGAGTTTAGAATTTGGAGTGACTACCTCTATCGATCTGGTGCCCGATGGTACTTCCGTACCGGTGACGAATGAGAACCGATTAGAGTATATCGATCTGGTTGCTGCCTATAAGCTCAACACTCAGATTAAAAAACAGTCTGAAGCATTTTTCCGTAAGTCTTATCTTCCGGTTTCCTTCGTCCCGATGACAATCAGTGGTAGTTCACTAAAGACTTAAATTCGCTCATACGTGTGCGTATCACAGTTGGCCTGGCGGACATAATTGAGCCTAAATGGATCCGAATGTTTGATCAACGGGAACTTCAAATGTTGCTAGGCGGAGTAGATACAGAGATTGATCTGATCGACCTGAAGCGGAACAGTGTATCTCATGGTTTGAGTGAGACAACCGAGACTGGTGTGTTTTCAATCTTCCTTTCTTCATTTTCTAGTGTTCATCAGAACCATACGAGATTGACGAATTTCTCTTCTTGAATTCGTTTCGGTCGAACGTCAGCGTTTTGGAACGTTGTCAGTCGGTTCAATGGGGAGGAAAAGAGAGCACTCATCAAGTTTGTTACGTCTTGCCCTCGTCCACCAATGTGAGTGTTGAAATTCATCTTTCATCAGGACATCTCTATATGAGCTGTTTGGGAAGCTCATCCCTTCTTGTGTGCGAATCGATTAGGCTTGGATTTAAAGAGCTTGATCCTCTGTTCTGTATACGAGCGGGCGCGTCCGATACCAGTTTGTCTATTTTCTCTTTCTAATGTCTTTTGTAGGCTATACTCGGGTTTACTCAACTGTATGTCTTTTTCGTTATATAGCTCGATTACCTAGTTCGGCTACATGCGTGTAAGCTTCATACTCCTCTCTGATTCGAAACTCATCTAGAAGCTGACTTTGTAAGAGTGACCCTGGGCATTTCTTGTGGCTTTTGTAGGAATATGTTGAAGCTTCCACCGTATACGGACGAAGCGACGCTTCGAGCAAAGCTTCTTACCGCAATTATGAGTGAAGCTGGGTTTGATCTCTCCTGAGAAGTTTCTACTATGGTTTATAATGGCGAACGATGACTTTCCTGTCTATACCCTTTTCTTTACTTCTTTCCCTTCGAACTTGTGTTCTGATTTATTATGTACACTACACTGATGATGTTGTGTGAACGGATAAGCGCTGCGGAATAAATTACGTACATATATTTCATCGATTGTCGAGGACTTGACTACCATCCGTGTCTCCTTCAACTACCACCTCCTCTCGTGCTTGATTCAATATCCACCAACGAAAGTTGAGGGATACATTTATACATCCTCCTCAGTAACTGCCAATCTTTAATCCTTCAAGTAGTCTTTCTGATGGCGTTTCATCCATTCGAGGTTGATGGTTAGCTTTCTCTTTCCTTTTTGCAGCATCTGTGGTTGGATGAGCGGGTGGAGGACAGAGTTGCGGTCCCTGGCTTCTCTAAGAGACAGAAATATCAGGCTAGTGCTTCGAGCTTGATACTCTGTTGGAACAGAGAGTAATGTGTACCGTTCCCGTCTCGACTATTCACCAAGGTAGAGGAGATAGGGGTCTGGAAAATGAAGGAAAAGTTTGGGTCATAGGGAAATATTGTGCCAAGACAATCACCTCGATAGGAAGCCTCAAAAGCTGATCCAACGCTTACGGGATTTCCTTTTCTTTGCCTTTCTCCGGGTTTGTCTGCTTTTCGTTTGGGCGTCTTGATGTCTGGTAGCTGTCCATCTGACGTATACTATCCTAGGGTAAGTTCCGCGTTCCCTCTGGTAAACTCTGAATGTGGATGCCGTCTTACTTATCGGATTTCCGCTGTGAATGGCTCATCTTCTTCGCCCTCGGTTCTTGCATTTAGAGCGTTCGTCGTGCTCGTGAGTCTCCTATTGAGCTTATATGGTAAATGGGATTATAACATCTGATTCATTCCTCTTTGGATTCATAGTTTGGAATGTTTTCTTTGTTCATCAAAGAACGTCTGTTTGTTGGAGAAGCTGTAATCGCCACCAGTAAGTCTAGCCACTGTGTCAATTTTCTGGCGCTATTTATCATTGCTCAATCGACCTTGTTTACTGGCGAATAAGTTGTGGGTATCATTGCCGGTCCTTATGTGACTGGCGGGTTTGATCCTAGGAACTGGGGAAATGGAGGTTCGGAAGTCACGAACGAAATTACATTGGTACGTACAATGACTGCTGCACGGCCCGGATAGTGTTATGATCGCATAGCATTTGTCATATAAACTAAAGTCCCATTTCGCTGCTTGGTTTGAATAGGAGCTGACTAGAGTGGTCATCGCTGTCTCTGTGTTCGGTGTTGGTGTAGGTTCGTGATATTTCCCTCCCTCTCTTCTGAATTCACGGAGAGATGCGTCTCACAGATCCCAATGTTTAACCTTTGATTATATACCTGATTCTAGAATTGCCAAAAGCCTACATGCGCAAACACTGGAGATCAGTCGCATTTCTTCTCGGTCCAATCTTCGTCTTCGGCTGGTTTGTATCGGCTCTATTGATCTGGGGAATTATTCCTGGTCTTAGCTTTCTTTCCAGCTTGGTCGTTGCCGCTTGTGTCACACCAACGGATCCAGTTCGTTTCCGATCTTTCTTGGTTTAATTTCTTGCTTTGTTTTATTGGAGTATCAAGAACTCATGCATCCATCTATCTGTATTTCAACTTCGTCATCTTCCTTCCCTGCAGATTCTTGCACAAGCTGTCATCGGAGGTAAATTCGCAGATAAACATGTTCCAGCTCATCTGCGACATATCCTCGCCTGTGAATCAGGTTGTAATGATGGAGCGTCAGTTCTCTTCTGCTCTCTTTTATATGCTTCCATGTGGTAAGCTCCACATAAGAAAGCAAGACGAATATTGATTTTGATCCTGCGCGTGAATCGTGGACGGTTGTAATTCAACAGCGCTTTTCCGTTGCTCTATATCGCATTATATCTCACATTGGAGGCGGATGATAAGCATGCTATCGGAGAATGGGTTTGTCCGAGCATCCTTTCTGTTTGATACTCGGTAATTCTGTTCTAACGTCTATTTGCTTTCATCTTTATCAAAACTTCAGTTCTATGTTACTTGGCTGTACGCGGACGAGTTTTCGTTTCTCGTCTAATGAATATCAAACCTGACATCGATTTTTTTTTAATCTGCCTCTTGTACGGCATCAGATACGAGGTCGCGCTGGGTATCATCTTGGGAGCCTTGCTCGGTTATGCTGCTAGACGGCTCATGAAGTTCTGTGAGGCCAAATCCTTGGTTGACAGACAATCCTTCGTTGCTCAGTACATCAGTTTAGCTATCCTGGCTATCGGTTAGTGCTGCTCTTTTTCTGGCCACGGTAGGCGGAAATATGATACTTACTGCTCTTTCGTGATTTTACTTCCTACTTCTATCTTCATACTTATCAGGTATCACTACTCTGTTGGGCAGTGATGATCTCCTGGCTGCGTTTGCTTGTGGTACTGCTTTCGCTTGGGAGTATGTGATCGATCTTCTTTCTCCTATCTCTTGTGCTTTCTGCTAATATCCTTTTCATCATGATTTGGCGCGGTGCAGTGGATTCTTCAATAAACAGACCGAAGAATCCAACTTTTCAAATGTGATAGATCTTCTCTTCAACACAACCGCTTTTATCTACATCGGTGCCATCCTTCCGTTTGACTCATTTGCCGATAGTAGTTTGACACTCTCGGTTTGGAGATTAGTTGTCCTTATGATATGTATCATGCTCCTTCGAAGATTGCCGATCATGATGGCGCTTTATAGATGGATGCCAGACGTTCACACGTTTAGAGAAGCGTTGTTCACCGGTCATTTCGGTCCAATCGGTGTCGGTATGTGTTCTATCGCTCCCAACGTCTTTGCATTCTTCAGACGACAGAATGATCTGATTCTGCTACTTTTATCATTGCAATTGGTTTTCAGGTGCAATTTTTATCTCTACACTGGCCGCAAGTAAGCTCCCTGAACCTCATGATCCCCCTGAAGGCCAGGTTGAGTTGTTGGCGGCTACAATCCAGCCTATCGTCCACTTTTTCGTACTCTCTTCCGTCCTCATTCGTAAGATCCTCTCATAAACATCCTCTAATCTATTGTTTTTAATCCAAGTCTAAATTCAAATTGGTTTGCTTTCTTGATGATGGTCACAACCACAGATGGGCTCTCAATTCCCTTCTTTTCTCTCGGCCGTCGTGTGCATACTATTTCTCGCACGCACTCTATCATGTTAACTCGAACGAACGATTCACGTCGGTCCGAAGGTTCGGGCCTTCGTCGACCGGAACCTGCTTGGCTGTCTGGTGTTCGACGGATCCTACCTGGGGATATTATCACCATCAACAGAGATGACGACGACGATCTGGAGCGAGGACCTGGGGACAGAGATGAACACGCACTGGATCAAGATGACGAAGACGAAAAGACGATGAGCGAGAAGCGAAGGAGACATGCTCGAACGAGTGAGAAAGATGAGGATGAAGAGGAGATCAGCAGAGAGAACTCGAACAGTTCTGGAAGTTCGACCATGGCTGGGTCTAGACCGGGGAACCTGGCCTTGACTCGCAAGAAGAGAATAGATGAAGACGATGAAGATGAAGATGACGAGGAAGATGAAGAAAGATCGATAACTTCCTCAGAAGCCAAGAGGAGGGAGGCAGCATATGACAGAGAGGGCGAGGCTAGGGAAGTTGCCGAATCGGATGAAGATAGACGGTTAGAGGAAGAAGGAAGAAAGACGCCACCTCTTCGAAAGTTCAGAGAGGGTCCTCATCTGGTTGTAGAAAGAAAGGTTAGCGATGGTGGAGAAGTGAGTTTTGATCCCTCTTGTTTCTCTCAATTTTCTGTTTCTTCAGACTCTGATAACGTTCCACATGAAAATTTCAGGTTGAAGTCGAGGTTATTCGAAATCGATACTCCAAGCAGAAGAAGAAGCATGTTGATCGCTTCCGAGGTCCAGAGAACGAGGTTCAAACCGAGCTCAAACTCTACTTCGAGCATATCAAAGAGGATATGGAGGAGTTATCTCACGAGTTGAAAGAAAAATTCAAGCATCTGATGGATTCGTTCGAGCAAACTGAGGAGAGACATGCGGAGGAGAATGAGCAGGATGAAGTCGATTTGGACGACGAAGGACCTAGCGAAGGTCGAACAAAGAGCACTGATTGGGCGGATGCGAGTCGCCAAGGAGCAGGAGCAGGCCGGTCCTCTCGGTCACCCGTCAGGGGAAAGCCTGGCCAATCTTCGCAAGAATCTCTTCCACTCAAGTCGTCTCGATCGAAGTCTTCAGCCATCTTTATCCACTCAAGGCCTTCCGGTCGACGGCGAGAGAGCCTACATAAGAAGATCTTCTCAAGATCTTCAGGTGGCAACAAGTCGCCTCCTCGAATATCGATCTCTGGACCAATGAACGCCCATCCTATTGATGATGGCATTCCGGATGCTCTCGAGTTGAGAGGAAGAACTAATTCGTCGACTTCCGAAGCGGTCTCTGCTCGAAGTAGTTCTCGATCGCCTTCACCCATCTTGTTCGAGGATGAGCCGACTGAGATGTCAACCAGCAAGCCGTTCCCTATCTCTAGTCAACATCGAAGAGTAAAATCAATCTCGAGTAGAAGACCGTCGGACGCTTCATCACAGAGAGCATCGACTTCTGCCGGAGGTGGCCTTCTCCTTAATCCCCTTTCTCATGCAGGAGCCGAGGACACAAGTAGGACATTCAGGAGTGGTTACCATCCGGACGATAACGTCAATCTGACGCCTACTGTCAGCTTCAGCGTTCCAGAGAAGCCTTGAAATTTACTTCGTTTCTTCGTCTTCTTTCATTTCCAATACTTCATTCACTCGCTTCTATCTCATCAGCTTATTCTTTCTTACCTTCTCAATCAGCTCAATCGCTTGTGACCTCATCAATCAGTGCATGCAAGCACACCTTCTGTTTCAACTTTCCTGTTTCTCGATTTCGGTGTCCTTCTACATCCATTAAATTCATTCGTCAGATCAGCTTTTATCAAAATCACCATGATTGCATTATAAAGTTCAGCATACCTTACCTCTTCTTTGTATCTTTACCTCATTCTGATTTCTTCTTTCACTGTCACCATCCTTTTTTATCCTATAAGACCTGTCTGACCATCCGGTCTCTATCCTTTCCTCTTCTCCTCGTTGCTAAATTAAAATAAGAATATCGATTAGCACGATAACTAGAGAGCAAAGATGAAAGTATAGTTTGTATACATGTTCGAGGCATAAATAGATGATGCTACGATACAAGGAAGAAGACGAAGGAGTGCTCATGTTTCTAAATAGGGTATAATCATATTCAACTCGTTTTTGTATTCTTTTTGTAATGACGGAGAGGATATGGATGAGGGAAGCAAAAGACAACAAGAACAATAGGAGTATAAGAACAGTGACAGAATGCGAGCGGTTGTTTCCGTTCTTCTTTCACTTCAAATGCATGTCTAATCCTTCCTCGACACATGATTGAGAGGGACAACAAGGCAAGATGTAAAATAAAGGATGGAGCAAATAGAGGACGAAAGGCAATGAGAAGCGAAAGATAGAACCAGAGACAGATTAGAGACGGAACAAAGTAAGTATGCAAAAATTCAATCAATCCTACTACTGTCTCTTCTTCGTCCTATCGAGATTTCCAGTCCTTCATCTTCACCGTCCTCTTCTCCATCATCATATATTCCTCTTTCCCTCGGACCGTCATCATCACCGTCATCATCATCATCGGTGTAAAAAACTCTCGACCGATCGGAAGCTGCACTCGAAGCTCCACTAGGAACTCTTGACTCTCTCTCTTGAATCATACTCGTGAACGAAGCGTGCATCGATCCTGGTGATATTCGGAAGGGAAGGTGTGATTGTGGCTGTGGCTGTGACTGTGGTGGTTGTTGATGCAAGGCGGAGTTGTGGAAGACTTGATGGGCAGAGGAGGAAGCATATGGGGTTGCCAAAGATGGCTCAAGTTGTTTCTTCATCTGATGCTGTGAGTATAGTTGAGAAGTCGATGGTTGATGCTGAGTAGATGACGTCTGTTGTTCAATTTGTTGTGAACGGTTAGAAAGGTGAAGATGAGAGAAAGATGATTGGCGTTGAGAAGAAGAGGACGAGGGTCGTTGTTGTTGTTGTTGTTGTTGTTGTTGTTGTTGACATTCGGACTGAGAGGAGAGCGACTGGGACGCCTGAGAGAGTGATCGATAATGTTGAGTAGGTTGCTGCTGTCGAGATGACAATGATGAAGATGGATCTCTGTCCTGCTGATTACCTACAACCGTTGAACTCGTTCTGGAAAGGCTTCTTCTCGACACTCTAAGGGAGCCTCCAATCGAGCCCGAACCAGAGTTTGAACGTCTTGGCGACGAAAATGAGGCCGAATGGAACAGCTTATTCTTCAGTCTTGACGCCGTGTTCTTCAGCTTTTGAGAAATCGTCAAAGTAAACGCGGAATTGACGTCTTCATCGTTGACAGTGACTGTGATGTAACCAGGCTCGTGAAGACGAAGCCATGCGTCGGGGTCTTCTAATCCTCGGAGGACCCAGGGATGTACCTTGAAGATGTACAATCACCTAGAGGTAAGAACTTAATCCTCAAAGCGATAGATTGAAAGGCGAATGAGTGACCTAAAGAAATCTTACCTTGACCTGCTCTAGAGTGATCCTAGTTTGTGGGTCTTTGTCCAACAGCCTTCTCAGAAGATCCAATACATCAACTCCGTCCAGATCTTTACTTGAGCACAACTTGTCGGCCCCCATTATGCCTGGAATTTCATACTCTTCGTTCGGGATCACACTAAACAATGCAAACTCGTTTGGGGCTTCGAAGGGAACTTTTCCAAAGAGCATACAGTAAAGAGTCACTCCAAGTGCCCAGATATCTATCGCCTTGGTGATCTTAGGTCGACCGGAATTAAGTCGCTCGGACACTCGCTGCTGGAAGGAAAATGTAGAAGATTGCCGGGATGGTTCTCTACTCATCGGTCTAGAACCTGGTCGGGTCGACACTACGAGACCTGAAGAGGAACTCGCGGGTGGGGTCGTTGTTATTGCCGTCGTCGTAGTTGTTTGTCCTGATCCGGTAGCACTGAACGAGGGAGATTGTATTGCGTTCCCGTTGCGTAAATTCTGGAAGAAGGAATCACGTTGATTATGGATTGTGTCGGCTGGCGAGCCGGTTCCTAACGGGGTAAGTTCACCGTTATAACATAACTCGGGTGCAAAAAACGCTGGCGAACCCGCGGTCTTTGCTAATGCCTCTTCATCCATCTGGGCATAAGCGTCCCCTGATGATTGACTTTCCGGACTGTCTGGATCATCACCAGAAGACGAAGCTAAACGAAGGACAGACGAGTAATGAGAAACGCCGAAATCTGAGATCTTGATCTCGGAGTGATCTTTCGACCAAAGCAGATTTGCTGGTTTGATGTCACGATGAATGATCCCTTGATGATGTACTGTTTGTCGGGTAATTGAAGCAAACTGAACGAGTAAGTCCATTTGCGAACAAGCTAGAGAATTCTTTCCGCAAAAGTGATGCATGGAGGTATGTATCGAAACGTACGGTATTCTAAACCCAACAAAACATCTCTGAACACTTTCCGTGTCTCGTCGACAGCCAACAACGGTTGATTGTCATCTGTTTTCCATTTGACCTCACCTCCCTCCATGTACTCGAATACTGTTGGGATAGAATGGTTAGACACCGGTGAGTTATTCAAATTCAATCAGAGTGGTGAGACTAATGAACGCAAGAAGAAGAGCGGTACCTAAGAAGATATGCTTGCTCGCTTGTTTGGCATCAATGACTTCTCTCATCCGGACAACATGTCGATTTCGAAGCTTTTTGAGTATAGCTATCTCTGTCTTCAGTCTTGTAGAAAGAAAACAATGTTGACAAAAAAAGTCAAGACATGTTCGAACGACTGCAAAAAGAAGAAATATGTACTTTGCATCCTCGGTCACGCTTTTTCCTATCCCTCTGTTTTTCCGCGAACCCAGGCCGGGTAGTCTCTTTTTCTCATCTCGTTTGACAATCTTGATAGCCTTTAAGATTCCTAAAGACAAACCAGCCGCCTGCATCAGTTCAAGTTCTCTGTCTAGCAATTATTTGGGAGACATGTCGATATATATATACAACACAAGGTAAAGAGAAAAAAGAGGAGCCGCGATAACTTTACCCATAATGAATCATCGTTTGTGTCCCTAGCCAAACGGACCTTTCCGTGTTGACCTCGGCCAAGCTCATGAAGAATCTCATACTGGTTGACAGAAGTGATCCCTGTCAATGGGTCCTTCCGACGAAGGATGGTATCAGTCTCTTTGCTGTGATGAGGAGACAAGGTATGAGATCAGTTCGACACAGATAGCTTATCGACAATCAACAAAACACTCACACGTCATCCCCAAAGCCAATGTCGCTTTCGTCTTCAGTATTTATCCCACTCTCGACCCCGTTTAAATCGAGAGGACCGAATTTTCCGCTTCTCGGCCTTACCTTCCCACTTACTTCTCCTAAACTCTCTCTTCTCGGTTTTCTGAGAGCTCCGAAGCTGAGCGCTCGTCCAATGCCACTCGATGTGTTTGATACGAAAGGCTCAGGAGAATGACGAGATGAGTTGACAGGTGTGTGTGCATCTGTTGAGAACTGAGGAAACTTGGGCCGATTGAGGACTTGAAACGTGCTGGACGATGAGGACATATCCTGAAACGTGAAGAGATCAAACCCCCAGGAATGGAAAGAACAGTGCTAGGGGAGAGCACTACGGAGCGTGTCTGACTATTTCGAACGTGATGTAGGATTCGAATTTTCTCCGTTTGATCTATTTCAGAGCTCTAAACAGACGGCTGGCGAGAGCAGGTATAGATGGGATTGGGCACATAAGAGAAGAGATGATTCCGAAACGAATAGCGGAGCGAACAGGCACATAGACAGAGGATTTATAGTTTTTTGGTCGTCGAAGGATAAGGAAACCCAGTCGATGAAACGATGGAAAAGACAGCATGGTCAGAATCCATGTATATACTCATTTGAAGAGGAGATTTAGATCCCAAGGTGATGATATGGGAAGCTCTGGGGTTCACTCGACTGAAGAGAGAACGACAGACGAGCAAACGACTTAGGTGGCAGAAAGAAGTTGATGAAAGGATTTGTCCGTGCCCGGGCAGTAGCCAGCAAGACACCCGATCAGAGCGAGACAAAGTCTCTCCCGAGACCAGAATACACCAGGCATTCAACACAGTTCCTTCAGCTAGAAGAGATACTCACGATGATGATCAAAGACGACGATTTCTCGATGAACAATGGTGATGATGATGAGATGGTAGATAGAGAGGCAAATAGAGAGGCAGGTGAAAGAAGGCTTACCTCGTCTAAGACTCTTAGATAATATTCATCTAATGATGTATGTATTTCATCTATCCGGCTTTCGGCTCACCGGGCCGGTTCAGGAACGTCCAGCGCCGGCCGTTTCTTTTTACCTGCCGGCTTAAAAGAACGCCGAGAAAATGAATCTATCCTTCCTCTTCTTGATCTCAACCACCCACCGTACTTGGTAATCGCAATCACATCATGTCTGCTCAAGGCTACCCAAATGTTACACTTCCTACTCATGTCCGAACTATTCTCGTTACTGGAGCAGGGTAAGTGTAAGAAAGTGCGCGCATGGCCTTCTGTGGTATATTCATCTCATTTGTCTATCTTTGACTTTACTTTAGAGGATTCGTCGGTCAAAAGCTCTTGATCTCCTTGCTAGAGTCATTCCCCGATATAAAACTTGTCATCACCGACGTTCGGGCTCCTTCAGTTCCTGCTTCGGTTGATCAGTCCAAGCAGAGAATCACTTCGCTCGGAGCTGACCTTTCCAACAAGGATGACGTTAAGAACCTTTTCGAGGGCAGGCAGATCGACGCCGTGTAGTATGTATTTCCCGCGTTTGTTTTCTTCGAAATCAAACAGACCATTCAGGATGCGCACCAATTGATACAGAGTTGATCGATCTGTGTAGCGCGGCTCACGGGATAATGTCTGGAGGAAGCGAGGCAAATTTCGATTTCGGTTACCAAGGTAAGTTGTCAATACTCTTTGGACTGATGCCACGAAGGTATATTGACATACCCATATATTCAATTGAAATCTTAGTCAACGTTGATTCTCATACCGCTCTACTCGCCGCTACTAGAGTGCATCATGCCCAAGCTCGACAAGGTTTGCCCCTGCCTCTATACATCTACGTATCTGGGCTTGCCGTTTATGGTGGAGAGAAGTGTCTTCCCGAGGCTGAGATCGAACCCGAGTGAGTAAATTAGCTGGATGTTGTTTCAGCTCTAAGCAGTGATAGTCGGTGCTGATGGTTCATCAAATTCTTTCTAAGGACTACTCCTTTATTCCCAGAGACGTCCTAGTAGGTTCTCTTCCTACGAATATTTCTATAAGCTTTGCGCATGTCCTTTCTCGATAAAGTCTGACCCGCACGTCGTCATCTGTCATACCTTGATAGTGGAACCGCCAAAGCGATTTGCGAGCTCTACGTTTTTGATTATACTCGAAAAGGATTCATTGTGAGTTGCGAATGATTATGCATATACTTCCAGGTCGGTTTCTGACAAGGATGCACATACATCGTATTTGTATATGGTCAGGATGGTCGAATTATTCGATTACCTACTGTGGCAATCAGGTCTGGCGTAAGCGATTCTAAATCCTCTAGTCTCTGGTTGATGGTCTCCCCCTCGCTTTCTGTGACCAAATTAATTCTTCCTAATCTCGACTTTCAACAAACATGACTCAGGCTCCGTCCTCGGCAGCATCATCTTTCATCTCGGGGCTGATTAGAGAACCTCTGCAAGGTCAACGATCTGAATGCCCAGTAGCGGATTCAATCGAGGACTCTAACCTCGATAACTTCCCACTTTACCTTTCCAGGGTCTCTACCGTAAGCGTAGCCCTCATTTCTCTGTGTTCACACCATGGCCAATTCTTGGCCATTCTCTTCTTCTTTTACCACTGAAACGAGATTCAATTCGTCGATCTACAGGTCATCCACAACTTCATTCACATCCTCTCACTCCCTGCATCGGCCTTCCCTTCTTACTCCCGAACGGTAAACTTCCCAGGAATCACGGTCACTACGAGAGATATCATTGAAGCTTTGGCCGTTATCGGCGGCGATGAAGCTCTCAAATTGATTGACTACAAGAAGGATCCCAAGGCAAGTTACCCTTTCTGCGGACTTGACAATGCGCTATCGCTTTCTCTCTTTTCAGGGCTTAAGTCACAAACTATCTGCAGCTACGATTGATGAAACTAACCAACAGCCATATGTTCATACAAACCTACAGGTCTTGGCGATCATGGCTCACTGGCCAGGTTCGTTCACCCAGCAGGCCGCGCTCTCTCTAGGGTTCGTCAGAGATGATCCCAAGACCGGTTTCTTGGATGCCGTCAGAGATTTTCAAGACGAGTTGAAACGCGGTGAATGAACACGAGGACGCGTGCGGTGTTTCGGATTCAGACTGGGGGCTATGAAGGGTGGTTATGTATATACTATGTTTACTGTCTTATTATACGTATTGTCTCTTTCTCCACTTTCCCTCGAGAAGCTGTATGTCAAGCAGATAGTTTGGGGCGAGACTTTTCCGAAGAAGGGAAATGTAAACAAACAACCCTAATTTTTTCATAAACCCATGTTGAATTTGTTATAGAAAAGAAAAGGTGAAAGAGGTTGAATGTCTGTCTAATGGAGAAACGCTAATAATACCCAAAGGAGAGTTGAACTCCCATGCAACAAAGACAGAACGATACAAACCAGAAGTGCTAATCGGAACAGAGGGAAAAGACAAAAAGAAAATCAAGTGAAGATGGAAGCGAAAGGATAAACTACCATCTGCTCACATCCTCTCCTTCCGCTTCGCCAAACAAACTCTCCTTCTGGGCTTTGAACCCTTCGCTCTCCTCTCCTTTCATCAAAGGCTCTCCTTCGTAGATTTCTGGCAATCTTTCTTTCAACCAACCAGACGCTGCTTCATTAATAACCTCAAATTCTAGGAGAAATCCATCGTGTCCATCTGGCGAGGGGATCACTACGAGTTCTGCCTGAGGGATACATCCCGCGAGATCTCTTTGCTCCTGGATCGTGAACAAGCCATCGGTCGCTACACCAATCACGAGCGCATTGGGTGGGAGTCGGGAAAGCACATCGGCAAGCGTCGATTCAGATGTCGTCGTTGGAAGGGAAAGAGGAGGAGGCGAAGAAGTCGAGGTCGGAACCGACAAGTGGGGTCGAGCAAGATCATGGGTATCCATCTTTCGGGTGAGATGGATGTAACAGTTGGCGTCGAATCGATTCGTGAACTGGATAAGATGATAAGCCAGAAAGCGGTTAAGTCGGACATGTTATATGATGTGGATGAGACATCTCTCGGCGGAAGAATCAAAGGCATCGATTGGGAACATACCTTTTCACCTTGATACCTCAGATAGCTTTGAGCGGAGAACACGGTCGGGGTTGGTCCAGATATGACACCCGTTAGTGGCGAGTCTGTCCCTCTAGCCTTCTTTCCTCTGTGGCCATCGTTATGGATGTTGAACGCGTCGTCTCCCGCTCCCGGGCTCACCGGGCTTTCCGGTCTGGCCCCTAATTCGACCGACCCACTAGCAAGACCGCCCTGTGTCTTCCTACCGAACCGAGTCTCAAAGCTGTCTCTGCTTCGATAGGTCAGTAGAGCCGTCATTCGCGCTGCTGCGAGTCCGAATGCTGGTTGAGCATCTTCCGCGTAATAACCATCCATATAGGCCGGGTCGGAGTAGATGGATTGTCTCTGAGCTTCACCCCAAGAGATGCACCATGCCGAATGTCTGGCTGACGTTGCGAGAGGCAAGATGTTTCGCACATAGCCAGGAGGCGTGTTCAAAGGCCACTCTAGTGTAGTCATTCCTCCCATGGAACCACCGATGACGGCCGCTACCGAGTTGACCCCAAGAGAGTCCAAAACGACTTTGTGGATGCTACGAGAAAGTGAAAAAGTCCTCAGTTCTTCCCGTCAGCAAAGATCAGATATTTAAATGAGCACTTACCGAACATCGTCTCTAGCGGTGGTAAGAGGACATTCGGGTCCCCAAGGCTTTCTAGTATCTGGATTGATGGTTACCTGAACATTCAGATAAGTGTAAAGTAGCAAAGAAAAATCACGAAATTAGTCAGAAAGGAAAGAAATAAAGAAATCTTCGTATAACCAAAGAAGACAGAACTGACAGGAGAGAAAGATCCATAAGGAGAACCCATGACATTGGCACAGAAGATGAAATATCTGGATGAGTCGAACGCTTTACCTGGCCCCATGAGAGGACCCCACCTTATCTCCAAACGAACAAAAACCTCGCATAGTGAGTTCACTGTCGATAGCCAGGAGATAGATGAAGAAAAAGAAACGAGAAGAAAGTCTCGATCAAAAGAAAAAGTACCACTAACCAATCGTCAACATCTGCACTTCCTGTAAGAGCATGACAGATCACCATGCAGTTATCCTTTTTCTCGTTCAACTTTCCCCAAGTTTTGTACGCCACAGGGACATCTCTGATCTCAAGACCAGACTCGAGAGTGAACGAAGGGATCTGGACGATGGTCTGTGTGGTGATAAGCGAGGCAAATCTGGATGTAGGTGGAATGATCTTGTACGTGGTCTGCTCAGGAGTTGTCATGATGATTCTATGAGAAATGCTATCAGAATAAAACAACGGATGAGATCAAGATGGAAGTTTGAAGGTGAAGAGAAAAAAGGAGGAAATAAAATCACGACAATTTTTGACTACAATTATTTGTAATGGTCGCATTAGGGAAATCATACAAACTCCTCTAGTCCTTCTGTATCACGTAGCACCTCAACAACAGACATCATGATAGTCTGATGCGACAAAAAGGAGATCGTTTTCACTACAGCTCGTTAGAAGCAGTATATATCCATAGAGAGGTCGTTCTCAGGAAGATTGGCGCAACATGGCTTTCTGGTTGGACACACAGAGTTTTGTTGGCGCACATATCCATGTCTGACCTCGCTCGATCCGCTAGCGCGCAAGCGAACGATAGAGAGCAGATATCGGTTCATTGACCAACCTGGACATGGCGAGGAACGCTCGACACAGGCATATCGTAGACTGACAGACTGTTTGATCTGGTTTCTTCCTAACAGAGCGTATCAGCTTACCACTATCATTTTAATGCTGCCACACTGAACGGCAACTAGACAGTTCTCTCCGCGCCGTGCTTTCTAACTATAAGATTGACCTGACAATTCAGCTTATTGCTCTATGGTTCACGCTCTGTTCTATCAGACTCTTAAATGCCTTTAAAACAAAGTACGGAGGAGGGATACAATGTGAGGTGTATCAGCATGAGGTCTTTCGTTCTCTCCACAAAGTTGGCAAAAGTTTTCTAATATCTCATTAGAAAACTTTCGTAATGAATTTATTTTTCGATTTTCTATTTTTTATTTATTTAATTTTATTATATTTTTCGAAACCTCCTCCACTCTCAACCATTCCTCCATCATCCACTCAACAAGAGCACCTCACCGCGTTCGCCATGTCGGACAAAGAGGCAGTCCGTCTGGGACATCATATCATCAGTGTCCATTTTGGGCCTCAGGTAGCGGTTCGTTGTCTTTTGATCGTTTTCTTTTCTGTTTCTCTTCAGCGTCAATTGTCAATCGTCATCGACAATGGTCACTAAACCCGACCCATGTTCTTATACAAAACTGATGTTTATGTTTCATTTCGCCTTTTTCGATCTAAATATCCATCTCTCAATGAAGAGAGTCGCTCATCCGATTCTCCATCGAGGTCGACTTACGCTTCCTCAGATATCCAAGCTTGCCTCGGTTCCACCACGTCAAGTTCAAGCTGCTCTCATCGTGCTCACCCAGCACAACCTTCTCTGGTGGACTGGACCAGACTATTCTGGCGGTATGGAAGCTTACGAGATGGACGTCAGCTCAATCATGAAACTCGAGAGAGTTGGTAGAGTTGTAGAAATGGGTAGGAACGAATGGGGAGATGAAGTACGTCTTCTGGCACATCTTGAATTCTATCTATTCGAATTCTTAATTTTCTCCTGCCTTGTCTTTGTCAATGCCTCACTCACTCATTTCATTCCTCTTTGGACATGTTTCACCCCTTTCTCTCCCTCTAGGCGGCCTCGATATTAAATCTGCTGTCAACTCATGGAAAACTTACTTTACCGCAAATCCTTGCCGAGTTAGCTAAAGCGGATCCAGCCTCAGACGCAAGCACATCCTACCTCTTTTCATCGACGTACGACCATCAGAACCAGAACAATAATTCTACAAAACTAGATCCGGCTTCCGACTCTGAAAACGAACTTTCCTCTTCATCTTCCTCTTCTTCGCCTCCACCGACGAAGAAAAAGTCAAAACGGGAACTAGAGAGGGAGAGAAAGGATAAAGAGCGAGCTCGTAAGGTTAAAGAGAAGGAGAAGGCAAAAGAGGCCAAGGCCGGTCTGAAGAACGGAAAGAGACGATTGCTACAAGACGAAGAGGAGGATAAAAGTGAGGAGAAGGATCGAAAGGAAATCGGAACAGATTCCCTACTAAACTCTACATCCGAGCTTGAGCTAAAGATAGAATTTAGAGTGGATAAAAAGAAGGCTGCTTCTGTACAGAAAACCCTTCTTGTGCTCCTTCGTCAATCGTTCATCCTTCCGTATCACCCTTCTCAATTAATTTCTCCGAGGGACAAGCTCATCACCTTCCGTCAGGAAGAACTTGCCAAAATTAGAGGTGTCATCGGGCCAAAAGACAGGAATGCTGCTTGGGAGAAGGCGTGGAGCAGAGTCTCGGCAGAGAGAGAGTCTTGGGCTGATTGGAAGATGGCCCTCAAACACGAGACTAGGTGAGTTTCTTTCCCTTGATGGCCTGTTAAGTACAAAAGGTTGCGTGTACTCATCGACCTCTGTCTTCAACGCAGCAAAAGCAAAACAAAAAAGCCAAAGTTGGACGACGATGCTCTCCGGGTTTCTGTGCGTTTTCCATCCATCTTTCATGTTCATCCTTCTACAAACGTGCGCGCGCGCTCATCCGAATATCTTTACAACCTCTTTCTGTCTTTCAAAGGATTCTGTCTACCTCTACGTCAACATGGATCGATTCAACGTGTTGATACGTAATGATGTCAGTTCTTCGCTATTGTCCTCAATCCCTGTTTCTGGTGTTTATGTTGTTTACTTATCAAGTCTTCATGTCAACTCGTTTGGAACAGTTAATCATAAAAGCTGCGTCAGATAGGTTCAACGTCGAGGCTGGAAGCATTGTGGGTGCCATGCTGAAAGCTTGTCAGAGCAGCCAGATGAAGGTGTCCGAGATTCGATCTGGTACGCATGACCTTGCTATATGAAGTACTCTACAATGTTCAAACCCTGTCTAATCCTTCTGTCTTTACTGCTTTGTTTGTCATTAATATGCTAAATTAGATCCTGTGACGATCTACCAGATCTCTCAAGCCATCCCTCGGAATCTGGACCTCTTCAAAGGAATATTTGATCCATCCTCCACACTGGATTCATCTTCCTCTCCGCAAGCGTTTATCCAGACGTACCTTTCCATTCTAGGTTCTGAAGATAATCCGACGTCATCAGGCCAGCAAGCTGCGTTCGTCGGCAGGTCCAAATCTGCGAGAGACTCGGCAGGAAGCTATCAGGTTGAATTTGAAACAGTTTGTAGAAGGTTGAAGAGAAGAGTATTGGATGCCATAGTGAGAGAACGGTGGGGGGATGATGCTGCCAGAGTGATCGCCGTCGTATTGAAGTACGGAAAGATGGACGAAAAACACGTAAGTCTATTCTTTCTTCTCTCCGGTTGATATACATCTAATTCATATCATGTGTTCTTCCCTTCCGCTCGATTTATTGGTTATAATTGCAACTCCAGATCTCCAAAGTTGCTATGCTCTCTCCTAAAGACGTCCGAGTGATTACCGCTGCTCTTTCGGCTGCTTCCCTTCTTGAGCTTCAAGAAGTTCCACGAACAACCGACCGAACGCCCGCTCGGACATTCTACCTCTGGCATGTCGACCTTGCTAGAGCATACACCGCGTTGATTTCTCATCTTTACAAATCGATGGCTAACCAGATACAAAGAAAAGAAGCCGAGCTGAGAGCTGTCACTGGCTTGGTCGAGAGGAGGAACAGGGTGGATGTTCGAGAGAGCGGAGGTAGTCTTTTGGGCGCTTTGGACAAAAGGGATCTACAAATTTTGGAGGAGAAGTTGATGAAACTCACATTGGCTTGTCAACGAACAGGTGAGATTCTAATTTGTCGTTTCTCCTTCTCTGTTGTGTAAGTTTGATGAGAACAGGATCTGACATTCAATCGTCGGATATCGATTTCAGACCTCAATGTATTCATCCTTCGAGATCTTCCTGGAGGACCTGTAGGTGCCGGGATGTGAGTCTACTTTTTGCTTGTTTACTTGTCTGGATCATATTGACCTAACAGAGTTCGTTCTATTTTCTTCCCTTCCCGTCTGAAACGACAGGCTTGACATTTTTGATTGAAAGAATTTAGAGGCTTTGCCAAATTGAAACATAAACAACAAATGTAATTTCTCCGTTGTCGCAATTCTTACTGACGAGAAACACAACCGTGACAGCAGAAAAGATACATTTAGAAAAAGGTATCATCCCATATGAGAATCGTCCATATTTCGAGGTTCTTCTTCCTCCTTGAGTCCGAAACCAATCTTCAACTTCTTTTCCGGCACATCTTCGATCCTTAGGATCGGTTTTTGAAGCTCCCTAACTGCATACTCCTCCGCTTCCTTCTCTGCTCGTTTCCTTTCTTCTCTGGCAAGGAAGTCTTCATGCCGTTTGGCGACGACCAACTCGCCCATCCGGAAAGCTAACTCTCGAATTCCTTGTCCCCATTTTCCTGAAATCAGCTTGATCTGAACGTCTTCGTTCGACTCGACCTCTGTTTCTTGCTCCGTATACTCGTCCCAGACTTTGATTGTTCCTAGACGTTTCTCTGCCCAGGCTTGTAAGGCTCGGAGACGTTTTCGACCGATAGTAGAAGAGGATACTTCATCCGCCTTATTGCCTACTACCAACCTGATCCGTTCTTTCAATCTCGATTCGGGCTCAAACATCTCCACTTCATGTACAACCATTTCGGCTTGTTCCAATAACTTTTCAGTCGGTAATGAAAAGTCAAGAACAAGTGCGAGGATGGGTGATCTAGAGACCGAGAGAAGGAACTGATGACCCAAACCTTTGTTGAGATGAGAGTCTTTTATGAGTCCTGGGTTATCGCATATTCTGAACCTGAGGGATTCATCTTTCGAAGGCGTCCGATGTCTGGGCCCTGCTCGAGCTCGATTTGACTTCCCGATAGGGAGAGAAACATCTAGAGGGATATGTTCTGTCGGTAAAACAGGCTCGTCAAATGAGATGGATGATTCCGGAGTTTCAAGGGTTTTCGGTCGGGTTGGTGAGGATATGACGGTACCGTCATCAAGAATTCTACAGAGACCAACGAGAGGATTGAGAGTGGTGAACTGATAAGAGGCAATCCTTGGCGAAGCGGCCGTTAATGCTTGAAGTAGTGTGCTGAGTGAGATAAAGATAGAGAATATATGTATGTAACACATGGGTTATGTTTATCATTGCCAGGGCAAGGAAAAACTGAGAAGATTGACATATACAAGCTTACCTTTTACCGACGTTGGGCGCTCCAAGGAAACCGATATCGGCCAGTAACCTGAGCTCGAGCTCCAACTTGACTTCATCTGGTACCTCCCCCTTCCTCGCCCATAGGTGCTTTCCCTTTTTGTCGTGCAGTCCAAACACAGTATTCCCCTCACCCCCTCTCCCACCCCTTACGAGTAAGATCGGTTCATTTGTTGTTGCTGAGAGGTCCAACTCGATCGGTGGCGGAGGTGGTAATGGTGTTCCATGAATAGTGGTTCCATACATGTGAGCAGGTGTGATTGGTGGTGGGTTATCTTCTGACGCTCGGGCGGTAGGATGACATATCATGAGCGCACGCATCATCAACGGGTCTCGATCGGCCGGCGGTAATAGTTCTTCTTCTGGAGTGAGCGGCCGGTAGACTGTTCGTGAGATCTGACGGATCATGGTTCCGGGAGGTACTTTTATCTTAGAGTCAAAGAATGAATGAGGGGAAGTGAAGTTGAGAAAACTATG
The DNA here is from genome assembly GCA_014825575.1 of Phaffia australis. Lineage (NCBI taxonomy): Eukaryota > Fungi > Basidiomycota > Tremellomycetes > Cystofilobasidiales > Mrakiaceae > Phaffia > Phaffia australis. The sequence goes on along the minus strand of MVAH01000006.1, from coordinate 45,454 downwards.
AGAATTTGAAGAGATTCCAAGCTTCAACTGGTAAGGGCAGACAAACAATAGTGGCGCCTCCTTTCTTTCCATTTTGATAGTCGCCAGCACCTGTTGATCCCTGAAGACCTACAATCCGTCGTTTTACATCCGACAGAGAGCCTACAGTGTCGCAGGCCTGGATATACACAGGTCCACCTTCACCTCCAGATCCACCAGAAGGCGGACCTCGTAGGTCACGCCGGTGTGGAAGCTTACTATCGAGAAGCAAGTTTCAGATCGACTAACCAAGCCTTGAGAGTATTCCGTATACAAGCATGGAAAAACTCACGTAAACGCGATGCAGCCATCTCCTCCTCGACCTCCTCGGATTACGATATGGGCGTAATCCAGGAACTTTTGATTCTTCATATATGTGGCTCGAATAGGGCCACCCAAGGTCAGCCTAGATCAGACTTTAGAGCATACAAGACATACTTACCACTCGTCTCTTGGCCAGAACGTCCCATCTAGACGGTAAAGGTGCAGGAAGGTTGATATCCGACCCATCAAACATTGTATCTGACGGAGGCTCTGCAGGCGAGGCCGAATTCGATGAGGATAGGGGAGACGAGGATGAGAAAGCTGGAACTGAGGTTGAGGCTTGAGGCAGAGGTCTGAACGGGACAGGTGTGTCGTAATAACCGGGAGGTGGTGGTGGAGCAGGTGGTGGACGTATCCTACCTAATCTTACAAGAGAAAGGCGGACCATTTTGGAGAAGTCTAGGTTATAGGTTGTTGATGATCGGCAGGATGGTCAACTGTAAAGACAGGAATGAAAGGTATGGAGGTAAGATTACCACTACCTAAACCGCTTTGTCAAGTCACGTGACATGGCCAGTTTCCTCATCACCTGTGATACTCTTGTGCCTCATCTTGCAAGAATCAAGCGAAATTATGAAGTAAGGCATCAGAGTAAGAAGCAAATCTGCGTTGATCATCGAAGGGTTAAGAACGAACGCTCGAGCGCGTAAGAAACGATCATTATAAACAGATGTATCATGAACTGGACAGCTTTGCTATAGAGTTGTGAATGAGATGATATTGAAAGTTTGTCACATATCGTTCAGAAAGCTGGTACAGTACTGGTGAACAAACTAAGCAGCGATGCCCTGTTCTCTATCACTATCATACATAAAGAACTTATTCAACTTCAGGTGAACAGGTATTGATCCATTTGTTCCCTTAGCAGATACTGTAGACGATGGAGGTATCAGCCTGTTATTTGTAAAGCTAAGAATACACAGCTTTTTTGAATCACGTGAATCAATTTTGGCCACATAGTAATGCCTGGTTACATCTCACCGTAACCGTCTACGTTCTCTCTTTGAATCGTCAACTCTTTTGCCCATCACCAGGAAAGAAGCCAGAAGACATCGAGGTCGACAACTCTCAACGCTTAGCATACCCAACTCGTCTTTCTCATAAGATCCTCCGATGGGTTTCTTTGAGTTTGACTCTGGTTCGTATTGAAAATATATTCTCATCATCGGTATCATGTGTTTGTATGTGTGCGTGCTCGTGCTGATCGATGGTCTTGTCGATTGCAACTGCCTCTTGTTTCTCTCTTTTCTCTCCTGTTTTCTCCCAATCTCAATCGACATTCAAACTCCTCATCCAGTTCTACCAGAGCGAAGGAATCGCCCGGCTGGGTCTTCCAATCAGCCAGTGAATGCATCTTCAGTTTTCGACTTTGGACAAGAAGAAGATCTCGCCGTTTATACGTTCGTTGTTCAGATGGTGTTTTCCTCGCTTCTCTTTTTTTTCTTGCTTTTCCCTGACCTTCCAATGATACATACGCTTCTGTGGCAATCGCTCCCGTAGTTGGGGAGAAGATACATACGATGGTCTGGGTGACAAGCTACTCGAAGACGATGATGACTTCAACGATGATACATTCGGAGGTGGAGACAGCGGTCCTGTTGGTCAGTAGAACGATACTATAAACACTCTACAATATCATTAGTCCGATAGCTCATCTATCCACTCTCATCTTTCGTTTCCTGGCCTACTCATAGATCGAAACTTTGATTTCTCTGGTCAGACTGCTCGTATGGATGACCGAGTTAAACCAGTGTATAAGACCACTCCTGTTGCCCCCCTTCGATCTTCATCTGCTCCAAAGACCACTACGCTTCTCCCTCAAAAGTCCTCTACCTCCAAGATCAAAGGTACGTCAGATCTCAGTAACCGTCAATAACGGAACGAAAGGTCAAACACATACTGACTTTGACTTGCCTTCTTGTTCGTTCTTGTTATCCAATCTAGGTCGAATCCCGATTGCTGGCTCGTTGGAAGACCTTTGGGCTGATTCACCTTCTCCTACCAAGGTCCCCGTGAATCAATCGGGTGCCACGTTCGATGGCAAAGGTGACGTCTGGGGTACTCCCACGCGATCTGATAGCTACAGTCGAGGTGTGTTCATGGTTCCTATTTCCATCCAAACATATCTCGAATCGTAAACTAACCATACGTGTTTTGCTTCATAGGTATGGAGGGTGCAGGCCGAACTGCCTTCTCTTCTTTTGATGAGCCTCCTGTTCAGCAGCAGCTACAGCAACGTCACAAGACACTAGAAGAAATCGAGGCCGAGATGATGGGATTTGCTTCGTCTAAACCCCGACCTCTCACGATGGAGGAGATTGAGCGAGAGATGATGTCTGGTGCAGGTGGCGGAGGATCTCATCCGCATCACGGCTACAACCAAGCGTCTCCGTTCGTAGGTCATCCCCAGCCTATTGCTCTCCAACAGCAGCAGCAACAGCAACAACACTCAGGATTCCCTGCCATACCATCTCACTTTTCTCCCCATCCCCATCAACAGTTACCTCATGGGGGATTTCCTCATGGCCAACACCCTCAAGGTTCTCCCTTCCCTGCTCATCAACAGGCTCAACCTCTTCATTCACAGCAGCATGGGTCTCCCTTCCCTGGTCAGGCTCACCCTCAGTCGATTCAGCAGCAACAGATCCAGCCTTCTTTCCAGGGTGTCGCAGGAAACATCATCCACACTCCTCAAGGTTCTCCATTCGTCGGTCACGCTCAACCACACCTCTTGCAATCTCAACAACAGGCTCATATCCAGCATCAACAGCAGAATCTCCTTGGGTTCCCTAACGAGATTGACTCTCAACAAACTGGCTCCAATCAGGGTCCCCCTGGACTCGGTCCTGGTCCTCTACGAGAGCAGGGCATAGCAGGGGCTTTCAATTTGTCAGAGATGTTCCCTGCCTTGCCCGGACAGAAAGACGCTCCTGTCGCGGCTTCAACGGATTTACTGGGAGCTCTTGTCGGCTCGAATGAGCAGGAGCAGGCATTTGTCAAAGAAGAGTTGGAGAGAAAGATTCGAGAGCAGGAGCGGGCGGACGAACGAAGGATGAGAAAAGCAAGAAAGATTGCCTCCATGGTGAGTCGCCTTCTCTTGAGCATCTTCATATCAAACTTTGATCAACATCATTGATCGGTCCTCCTTTCTTCTTGAACCATTACTTTATTCAAATAGGCCCAATACAACGACATTATGACTCGATCCGACAAGGATTTCATCACTCGAATCCAAGTCTCACAGCTCGTCACTCAAGATCCCTACGCCGATGACTTTTATGCTCAAGTATACGGTGCAATCTTGAGGTCTAAACTTGGCGCACCGCACGGACCGGCCACCGTCGTCCAGCTCACTCAGGATGGAATGGGTGTTGGTGTTGGTGTTGGTGGACCTGGAAACGGAGTCGGAGGTGTCGGGATGAATAGGATGGGCAGGAAGGAGGGAGCAATGCAGAAGATGGCCGCTCAGGTCAAAAGGATTGTCGACGCTGCTAAACAGAGAGAGACTACTAAAGCAGGAGGTCTGTTTCTATGCTGCCTTTTTCCCGAGTTTATCACTATCTGAGTAAGACTGACATATCGCATTGTTGCGCTTGTTACTCATAGCTCACCTGGAAGGTGTTTTGGGAAAGACTACTGTCCGATCCGCTAAAACCGCTCCTCGACCAATGTTGCAAGCCTCCTACAGCTCTACAGATGCAAAGGTTGATGCTTCGAAGACTAATGGAGAACCAATCGATCCCAATCAGCATGTATGTTCTGCTTTCTCGTTTCAATAGCCAATTCCCTTATGCTGACATAAACCCAATCATTTGTCCATCGGTCGTTCAGCAGCAAGGCCAGCCTCTGAACCGGCGTGAAACATTGATTGCGATCGAGCAGTTGTACGACGTGATTCTGAAATTAGAGCAACTCCGAAGAAATTCTCCTCCAGCCCATCTGTTCTCTGACGAGGAAGATGTCGATCCGCAAGATAAAGAGCGCGCATTGGAATGGCAGAAAACGTACAAAACTGATGTTGAAGAACTCTGGACAAAGCTCAAGGTTGATCTACCTGTGGATCATAGGTGAGTGGTTGTTTTGGAAGTTTCTCTTCGCGTGCTTTACAGCATCCTGATCTCTCTTTTCCATACTTTGTTGTAGTTTCCCTCATCCGTTTATCTCAATCTTGGGTCCCCTCAAGGGAAAGAAGTTGTTCCCTCGGCTACTCCGACACCTGAACCCCTCACAGGTATTGACTGTGTTCACCCTGCTACTCGCTTGTTTCTCCCAAATCGACGTCGTATGGGATGCTCCACCTCCGCTTCCGCCTTACACCAGAGAACAGGCCGCTAGGGAAAAGGACACTGATGCATTCTTGAGTAGTGTCATTCCTGCGTTCCTGAGTGTATTGGACAAATGCGAGTTGAGGATGGTGGCTGGAATGGTTGGTTTAGTCGTTCAAAGATGCAATGTCGTCCAGATTGCAAAGACTAGGGTTTGTCCGTTTCTAACTAAACGACACTCAGATACGTTTGATTAATTCTTTCTGCTCTTGGATAGCCTGGAGTTGTTCTTTTGACTGTCCTTCTTTCTCGAGCTGAAGTGCTAAAGCATGGAACTGCTGAGCAGTCTCCTGATCCATCCGACATCCAACAATGGCAAGTATCCAATCTATCTTTAGATCAGACCTTCTCTTCGGGTTGGCTAACGGTTTGATGTTGAACATCCTTCCTTTGTTCTTGAGTTTAGGCAACAAGCGTTTGACGGTTTGTTTGTCCGCATAGCCTCCTATCTTCCAACCGTGTTCCCGTCGGCAAACGTGTCGAGTGCATTCGTCCCCCAGCTCTACATGGCTAAGAACCATGGAGGAATCGATTTGTTGGATATGCCTGTATGGCAAATGTTGAGTTCATTTGCTCTACATGCAAACATGGATCAGCAGCAGACTTTGGTAGCCGAGTTGAGAGATAAGGTCATCGAAGGCGTGGTCGCTGCCAAGCAAGGATGGGGTACGTTCTCACTCTCTTGCTCACTGTATCTCTGACTGTGGTTATATAATTGAAGAAAGAGGCTTACATACTCTCGAGTATTGGGTTTTTCAATGTTCTTCTAGTCGACGAAGAAACCGCTGTTCGGAAGGTCGCCAACGTCGATTTGTTCCTTCATGCGCTTGGATTGGATAGTGGAATGATCACTGGCTAGAGAGGTAGACGATCAAGTAAGACAAATCAAAATAAAATTTAAAAAATCAAAATCTTCAAGGCTTTCTTGCTTCTCTTGAAGTTTACTCTCTCCAGAGAACCATCTTTGTGGTGTCGTTTGCCTCTTTTTGTTCTCTCTCTGGAGGGTTTCTTGTCATCCATCCTGCCTTGTCAATTCTCTGAGTTGGACGTCATATCCTTTCTTCTCTGCTCTCATATTTTCCTCTTTCTCTTCCCTTATTTCTACATCTTTCTCTTTTTCTTAGCTTGTTCTTAATAATATTCAACCCTTTTCGTCTTGTCTGTGTGCAGATATGAACATAACACATGATGCTCGGGTGTGAAACTAAATGACAACGTTCGTTCTCGTAGTTCCGAAGAACTAATTGAACTTTGTTTACGTCACTAACAAAAAAGCAAATCAAAAATCTAATCCTCCCACTCTCGCCTCCTTCTCGTTCATCTAGTCAACAACATCCTCGAGTCCTCGTCAGTACAATCGTCCAACACAGTACCCAAAGAGTCCTGAATGTACAGATCGCTTACTGGATGAGATCCCAAAGACGCCTTGTTCTCATCACACTTTCTTTCCTGCTTTTCATTGGAATCCTTATCGCTTTAGCTATCTTGCAGCAAGAATCAATTTCGGTACTTGACCCAGAGTGGATGAAAAAAGCTTTGTGCTCTTTTCCAAATTCTTTCTGCTCCTCTTCCTCCTCTTCAATCTCTATATCAACTCTATCCACTGCTAAGGTAGCTACAGCAGCTCTTGCAGCCAGATCGTCGTTCAATCCCACATCTCCTCAAACAATTTTTGCTCCTCCTTCTTCGGTATCAATCAGACCGTTATCGAAAGCCACAACGACCACTACAACGATGACCGCAGCTTTGACGAACAACACAACACTTTCTCAAGTGCATGAGAACGGCGAACTCAAAGGGTCCTTGGTTGGAGACTCCCTTTTGAGCTTGAAGGGGATGTTCTTAGATGACATCAGAGCCGGGAAGGCGAGCGGATGGACTATTGTCATGGGCAACGAGGCTGGAGGTCGGTACTTGTTTTTTTATCTTCATTCTCATAATTTTCATCTGTGGCTTCATTGTTAAAGTCTGTTCTCGATTCGGGCTCAAATTTAGATCTAGATTCGTTGGCTTGCGCGCTGACTTATGCTTATCTCAGCACGACCCTGCTCGCCAAGCCAAAACACATCGCTCTAATCCAAACACCACGAGCAGAGTTATCCCTCCGACCAGAAAACATACTCGTCCTTGCAAACGTATCAGTCGAAAGTTCTTCTCTGCTTTGCGTAGATGATTTGCCTATTGAACCGGCCGAGCTCGTCCAACAGGGGGTTAAACTCGCCTTGGTGGATCATAATCGGGTGACATCCAAATGGATCCCAGAGCTTCAATCAGGGATGGATGTGGGAGCAGAGGCACCTCTGACGGTCGAGGCAGTGGTGGACCACCATGCGGATGAAGGACTTTACAAAGGAGCTGATCCTAGGATCGTTAATACTGGAGCTGGAAGTTGTTCTTCTCTTGTCGCGCTTTACTTCCAATCAGTCTTGCCATCTCCTTCGGGCTCATCATCATCTTCGTCAATTTCAACTGTCGGTCTAGGTGGTCAACAACTTATCCCTAAGGAATTGGCTACGCTTCTATTGAGCGCCATATTGATCGATACCTCCGGCTTAAAAGAGAATGGAAAAGCTACTGACCGAGATTGGAAAGCTGTCGAGTACCTTTACCCGTATTCTCATCTCAACCCGGACGATCTTGCTCAAACTGGACATGATCTTTCCATCCTCGAGTCGGATCCTGACTCGTCTTCTGATGAAAACGAAGGATCAGTCAAGCTCCTACCTGACCTGTTGGCCTGGTCGGCTCTGCTTTCTACCACCAAGAAGAATGTTTCCCACTTCTCGACAGAAGATCTTTTGGCAAGAGACTACAAACAGTACACATTCAGGTCCCCAATCCTACCGATCTCTAGAGAGATCACTCTTGGTTTGGCCTCCGTCCCACTTGGATTTGAATCTTGGTTGACGAGGAGCAAACCTCGAACACCTTGGGCTTCTGTCTCTCAGTCCCTTGAGTCATTTGCAACGGATCATCAATTGGATTTGCTAGGAGTGATGACCACGTTCAAATCGAAGAGCAAGCAAAAAGCAGAGGGAGGAAGCGGTGAAGGAAAAGGAAAGAGTAAGGGTAGAAGGGAGCTCTTGTTGTTCGCTCCTACCACCGAGGGTGGGCTTGAGCTTGTGTGGGATGATTTGGTGAACCGTTTGGAACATGAAGACGTTCTGAATCTTCAGCCTTGGAAAGCCGCAGCGAAGGTTGAAGTAGGTGAGGGAGTAGGCAAAGTTTGGGGCAAGAAAGGGGCGGTCGGGAAGATTTGGAAGCAAGGGAATGCGGGGGCGACGAGGAAGACGATGGCGCCTGTGATGAAGGCTATTTTGGAGGGAACTACTTAGGTCTTTGTTTCTCGGTGTCATGCTCTTCGTACTAATTTACTCTCATTTTAATTTACCTTCACAGTCATAGTATAATCCTATTAGATGTCGCATAAGCTGTTTTACTTGATATCATCAACTGATCTCAGATTTGATTACGATCACATCAACAAGGCAGACTAAAAGACAGGGGTTCGATGTAAAAATAGCGAGCGTTCCTCTTTCTTGATCCAGCGAGCGACTCTGTTGGCTATCGAGATACAACCTGATTTGGGAGTTAAAGGAGACAGTGTCATGTACAGCTCGAATGGTTGTGTGAACTTTTCGAGATGACATTGGGGTTTTGAGATGAAAGAATTTCAGCGTCTCGCGCTAGAATAGTGTCGGTCAGAAAAGAGACTCAGAGGTGTAAAACTCCTTACCCAACCTAGGATGCATTCTGTATCGGTCCGGATGAACAACAATGTCAGAGGTTCTGCCCCTGGTGAAGATCTTGCATGAAGAGCGTCATGAACTTGTTGATAGTGGATAGATAATCTGTTGTTTCCAAATTGTCCTCAATCAGATAAGAGAAAGAAGGTTTCCATGATGAAGGAGAGAGAAGAGGAGGAGTGGCAAAGAAGAGAGGGACTGACCGACGACGTTCTTCCAAGTTTTCGTATATGCCTTCCCATCGAGGTTGTGTGAGTTGAACATTTACGCATGACTTATAAATAAAATGGAGCAAGTTTGGAATCCCTAAATCGGCTGAGGTATTGGATGCACAAGTGAAAAAGTGATTGTAAGGGTTATGTTCGTAGAATTCTTGATCGACTCAGAGGAACAACAAAAAAAGGACCGACAGGCAGAGTAGGAATGCAAAGCGATGGACCGACTGAGCTTGCTCAGTTTGTTATCCTCTTCCAGTTTCTGTAGATGTTGAGAGAAGGGAGATAAGACTCAGAATCAAGGACATATGGAGACAAAAGGAAAGGAAGAAGGATTCTAACCTGCATAACCTTCGTCCGTCCGTCTCTCATCTCTTCAAATCCATCCTTCGCTCTTCCAACGCCCACGAAACCCAATCCGTCCTCTCCGAATCTTACGTACACATAAACGAAGGCGTCCTGGTCATATTTTGGCAAGCAGACTGGAAGCCAAGATTCATTCTCTGGATGTGTCAGGTCGGGAGATGATCTGATGAGGTTGAGCAGCAGATGGAGATCGGTTGGGTGGATAGAATGTTTCGTTGGTCGGAGAAGAGTAAGAATATGTAGGTCCGGAGACGCCAAGATTAGCGCATAGAGAAGGTCCTGGAATTGAAAGAGTTAGTAGTGAACCAAACTGAGACGAGAGCGAAACATTTGCGAGACGAAAAACACATACTTTTGTCTTTGAAGCAGTTAACAAGGCCTGTCCGGCCGCATCCCTGAGAGCAGGATGTATCCGCAGAGGTTGAAGGCTGTATGTGAGATAGCTGAAGTCAGACTGTAGCGTATCTATGAAGGCGCTAAAGAAATTTTCTGTCCCTATGTTTTGGAAATGGGCGCATGATCGTGCAGAGTTGAAAGGAATCAGATGTTGGTTGTTTGCACAAGAAACGAACTCGAACAGGACAAAGTTCGAACCTTGAAGTAGTCTTCGAAGATCAAAGTTTCCTCTGGCATTGAAGATCCGGATCAATTGCCCTCCGGTAAGGATGCTAAGAACTTGAAGATGCAGATACTCAAGATGAAGCCGAAGCTAGACGTAGAGGAAATGAAAAGAGAGCACTGGGGTCAGTTGATCAGCTAAAGAGTGTAGAACTTAGCTTTTCAGGTTTATCTGAACACGCACGACGGATTCAGGTTCACCCCACGACGATACACAGGCATAGTACAACGGTTGTCGAAGAAGAAACACAATCTTGGTATCCCCTTTGGTGATCGTCCGAAGCTTGTCTGTTTGGTCCTGATCGAGAAAGATTGAGATAAGTGCTTGGATGACACCGACGATTGTGTTGAGCTCGGTCTCATCCGTTTCACTGTTCAATGGATCGGCGAACGAGGTAACGTCAACTATCAACAAATTCACGCATGACCAAGACATGTTTGGGGAGATACTTGAAGCACTAACCTAGCATATACTGGCTTTCCAGCATTCGTTAAAATGAAATATTTTCTGGGCAAATGTGTACCTGTGAAGATGTAAATACAACGGTGAGCATGAACTATGGATTTGCTCGAGAGGCGGTTGAATACACTGACGACATCTTCTGACAACAGGTACGCTTGTTGACGAGGAGTCTCTTTCTGAGGATCGGTCGGTTGCTGATGATGACTGTTGTGCGACTAGAGAGTTACACCTCCGACAGTCAGAACACAAAGAGATTTACAAGGGCTGCACAGAGAGCACAAACCTCCTAGAGCGTTCATTTTATCCTTCCCTTTCTTGGATAGGGCCTTTTGGATGGTTGGACGACTAAGACTCCGTTTGAGTTGACCTCTGAGGATGATTCTGGCCTGTTCACTGATTTGACCAGGCTGATGTGGTGCTGTTAGCGTAGATGACGGCTGACGACCATCATCACTTTCTGATCCGGATCCGGAAGTGTGTGGCAGCAAGGAGGATGGATCGATATCAGCGTCGACATCGCTGTATACAGAAGGAGTTCTTGTGGAACTCGGCCGGGAGGAGGATGAGGGGGAAGCGAACGGAGCGGCATGAGGAAGATTATAGACAGAAGAGGAAGATGAGCAAGACGACGGAGACGGTGGTTGAGGCGATGAAGAGAGCGAGAGCGAGGAGATTTCTCTTGTCAGGTGAGGTGGCAAGGCGGAAGGAGCAGCTGCGGCTGGTAGATGAGAAAGTCTTCTAGGTGTTCCCGGAACCGAGCGAGATTCTGGAGGCATCTCTGCGAAGGAAGGAAAATGGAAGGCAGATATCGAGCCAGAAGTGAGGACCAGAGATGATGATGATGATGATGATGATGATAGTAGCTGAGGTGATGGTCGACGAGAAGGTGTATGGAGGATCGGCTGTAGCCGAAGAGTGATTAGAAAGTTTCGTAGTGATCTATTACAAAAAGATTGTAGTCAAAATTCTAATAGAAGAAATTTGTAGTCTTGATTAGAAAACATCTGTAGTCGATCGCACAAGACCGTTGCTGTCTTCCATCTCTGTTTCGTACCCATCACCGTCGTCACTATCATCGTCACCATCATCATCACCATCATCATCACCATCATCACCTTAGTTGAACCACCGATGAGCAAGAATCTTAATAAAGTATTCGACAAACTCTTACTCGCCGGAAAAGCTACCCAGAAATGGACGGCTGCTGGTTAGTGGTTTCGTTTGTTCAAGTGTCATCTAGCTCAAGTCGCCTCTCAAACATCAACTCAACCTCTCTTGCCTTCTACAGCATCCCAGCTTGGTCCAGCAGATTCCGAATTCAAAGATCCAAAATCCCTTTCAATCATCAACTTTGCGACTCCTAACGAACTAGCCAATCTGTCGCTGGCCTCTGATTCTGATATCGGCGGGTCCTCTCACATCGATCTCACGCTCAGTAGTACGGATGAACATACTGATGGTAGTTGGGATATGCAGGGACTCCCTCATGCCATTCTTTCCGGTCGAATCTCGCTAGCTGTCAGAGAGGAGATTGATGGCAAAATCAGAGGTGGCTATGTCGGTTTCCGTACAAAGGTAAACAGTCCCCACCTTTTCTTACCTTTTCTCTGCCTTTTCTCTGCTCACGTATTTTGCTTCTCAACACCCAACGTTCAAGCCTCAACCGGGCGTGTTCTCAGTCAATACGATCGATATTGCCAGACACACTCATCTTTCGGTGATCTGTAAACCAATGGGCGATCCTAGACTGTGGCCTCATTGGTTCATCAACGTTCAGACGGATGGTTGGATCGCCCAAGACTTGTGGAGTCACCGACTGGGTATCACCGGTAGAGGCACCCTTGGAGGTGGCTGGGAGGAATGTCAGGTAGGTTGCTGTCCTCAGACTGTTTTCCGTTGCTTGAACTTCTCGATCACTAATGATTCCATTCTTTTGTTTGACTTGTCAAAGATTCCTCTAACTTCTCTTGTACACACACATCTTGGAAGGATAACAGACCGTCAGGTCGAACCAGATCTATCGAAAACAAAGACGATTGGTTTATCTCTTCTCGGCGCGCCAAGGGCAGATCCCAATAGAGCAACTCCGGAGGATGCGGCAAGAGCGAAGGTAACGCCAGAGGGGGTTGAAGGTCACTTTGGTCTTGCAATCGGTCGAGTCGAGGCCATATACAAAGTGGGTCTCTCTTTTCTATTTCCGTTACCTCTCTCTTTGTAATGATTTTTGTACTGAAACCCTTCGTGCATCACCCACAGCACCCCCACTTTGTCAGCTTTTTACCTCCGACCTACTCATCTCCCCCGTCGACAGCCCACTTCTACCCGACTTCACCTGTTCCGACCCGATATCCCTCGTTTGGAGAGGCAAACTACCGACCGACGGACGTTCCTACGTTCCCTAAAGGACAGTATCCGGCTTATGAACCAAAGCCATTAGAGATCGAAGGTTCAGAACAAAGCAGACCAAAGGCAGTGACGGACGGGTGGTCTATGTCAGGATCAGAACCAAAATCAAAGCAGCAGGGAAAAAGGAGAAAGCGAACATTGGGTCTGGATCGGGATCAGACAGCGAAAAAGCTGGAAGGCGAGTTGGAGAACCTTTAGGCACTTTCTTTCCATAATCTTCTGTCGCTCTTTGAACGGGTTGTCGTCTTTCGTAAAAAGAAAAGGTTGTAACAAAGTTGTATACATATTCTTTTCGGTGTTTGAAAAAGCCTTTTGCATATCCTATCCCGTGTCGTTCTAAAATCCTATTCCAGATCGAACATCACCCTTGCCATCCCCGTTCTTGCCTTCCTCGACCCACGTTTCCTCAAGACCCAGTGCTGGTTGAGCATCGGTGAGGACGGCTGACCATCTGACCGACTCTTTCGTATCGTTTCTCCAAGCATGAATTCTATCGTTGGTTTATCACGAGGGTTAGGCAAAACTCCGATTGAAAATCAGAAGATGCAGAAAAGGCTTACGTTCCCCTTTGGATGACAACTTCGCCAACATTCACTTTGGTTTCTTCAATCTCATCCCTCGTGTGCAAAAGCGCAGAAGGAGGCCATTGCTCAGGCTTAGAAGGGACTTTGGGCGTCAGCAAGGTGACTGTTCCATGGGTCACGATATTATAATCCAGGGAAGACGTTCGGTGCTAATTTATCGATAATTGTCAAAGTCAACAAACTGGTTTCGTTCCAAAAGAGTAAAATGAACGATTGATGGCGATATTCTCTGACCATAGGAGTGACCTCTCCAGGGCGCAACGTGGTGGTTCGACAACTAGTCCCGCCTCGTCTGACTAATCCGTTGTGGGCGATCGACATGTTATCCATATCCTGAACAGCAGGTGTGACATCAGACCAGGCTCGTCGAGACCGACCGCCGTTGTGGTCGTCATAGTCACCATCGTATAATATCTTCACTGGTGGTTCGAACGAAGGATCCGACGAAGGTACATACGCTGTAACTATCCGGCGAACTGGAGGAAGGGAGGACATTGTGGTTGGCTGAGAATGAATGCGGATGTGATCGAAAGAGGAAGAGTCAAGAGATGGTCAATCTGATGGGCTGAAGATGTTGATAACATCCCGGCTTTATAAGGATCTAGGGTTGGGACCGTCGGCCGAACTTTAGACCGGCATCACGTGATCAAAGTACTTGACGAGTAATCACACGGTTTCCCCAGAGCGCAAGATGGAACCCAAGGGTCGAGACAGAGAGATGAAGGATAGGTAGCCAAGAGAAGAGTAGAAGGCAATACGGACTGCAGTCAGTAAACCTTGGATTATTGTCGGAAGAGGAATTGAGCCACAGGAAGAGACGTGTAGCTGTGAACATGTCAGTAGCAAATTCAATCACGTATTGATGATCCGTCTTCAACAGTGATCTCACGAGGCGTTGTTATCTTTGAGAATCCGAAGCTTTGCTACTCTCGCAAAAGTAACTGTATCGTACGGAGATGGAGAGAGAAAGAGAAGATAGGCCGAATGAGAAAATATGTGTAAGTATATATGTGAAGGTCGGAATCATCCCAAAACCTTTCTCAAATACTATCATTCCCAAATATGCATCCCCAGAGATACGCAGGTAAAGAAATTCGACCTGCTCTTTGTCCTGTCCACATAAAACATCACATAGTTAAGAGCGCAAGCAAAGACAAACAGCGTCGTCTAACTTCTGCAGCAGCAGCAGCAGCAGCTGATGGTTGATTGCTTTCATGTACCGATCCTGTTCAGCTCAGACGCACCTTGTTTGAAAGGCATCTCCATTATTTATCGCAGACAGACCCTAGCTCCATCCACTTCCACCTTCCCGACCTCAGTCAGACATGAAGACCGAGCTGCTTCGATAGCGCTAGATTCAAGATTCGACGATCGTTGTAGAGTGGTAGGAACTCGCTCAGCCTCAGAGAGTTGCGTAACCAGCCGTAACCGTGATTACGCGCTTCATCAACTCTCGAACCCAACCGCCCTACTCTATCATCATCACTAGTGCTCCTTCAACTACCACCGCCGCCACCACCATCTTCTTCTTCAATGGCCAGACGGAAAGCCAACAAAGGATTCCTTTCGGACGGCTCTTCTTCTGAAGGTCTCTCTGATGATGAGGTAGATGAACGAACGTTTAATCAGCATGATGATCATCATGAGGACGGTGACCTTTACGCAAGAAAGAAGCGGAAGACTGGGAAGGTTGATGCGCTCTATGGTGTGTTTGCAGAGAGTGACGATGAAGATCTGAACAGTCAGAGTGGTGCAGGACTAGGATCTAAGAGAGGCAAGATCGGTAGAGCTACGGACTGGACAAAGTTAGTAGGTTGACCCTCATTTTCTCGTCTTGGCTTGACCCTCTAACATGTACAGAGAACAGGCCGTTAACGCAATCATCCCTTCTGCCTCTCAACTTCTCTTCTGTCAACGTGTGTATATTCGTCCCTTCTCCTTGTATAGAGCTCCGACATTCACTACCGCCTCTTCGTCAGCCAAACCTGCTCCTGTTTCTGCTCAATTGGCTTCTCCGCAACCCGAATCAGTTCATCATGGGTTTGATATCCCCGCGTTCATTCCTGTCGTTACCGCCTCTACCTCAGTCACGTCTCCGCCTGAAGAATCAGAAGTCAACGACGGCCACAATTCGACGCATAGTGGCTCATCTCAGTCGGAAGATTCTGACTCGGACGATTCTGACTCTAACGAAGGCGAAACGTCTGTAACTCCTGAGACAAGTACCAAACCCTCATTCCTACCAACCGCGTTCGGCGCGTCTAAGGCGAAAGGTCCCCAAAAATCATTCCTTCGAAAACCATCGCCACCACCAAAACCGGACGCTCAGCCTTTGACAAGAGAAGATGCAGCGGCGTTCAAAAAGATGGAAGGTTCATTCGGAGCGAGAATGCTAGCGAAACAAGGTTGGCAGGCTGGTGTTGGGTTGGGAGCAGACGGTACGGGTATCGTCACTCCTGTAACGACAAAATTGAGAGGCAGGGGAATGGGTATCGGAGCCGGCGGAACAGAGCGGACCGAACAAAGCATCAGAGAAGCCGTCAGGTAAAGTCTTGGCTTCTTTTCTGTTCTTCAGCCTCGCCATTTAGCTTCCTCGCTGATTGCTTATTCTATCTCCTACGGAAACGAAAAGGCGAGGAGATATTCCCGATCCGGCTATCGAGGCAGCTATCAGAAAGGCTGCTGTCAAAGCCAAAGCGGCTGGTAGAGCCCCTGTACCGACAGATGGTCATTCTAGCTCGTCTAAACGAGGTCAAGAATCTTGGAGACACAACAAAAAGGTCAAGATCAGGGTCGAGCACAAATCGTACGAAGAAATTCTAGAAGAAGCTGGATCAGAAGGCCAATCAAGTGGAGTAGGTGTCATAATCGACGCTACTGGAGCTACAGTTCGTTTTCTCTTGATGATACCTGGTCAAAATCATCTCTCGTCTAGAAAACTCAATTTTTCGTCTTTACTTTCTCAACCTGAATTACTCACAAACAGCCAAGAGAAGTCAGCTCGTTGTCTGCTTTGAACCTATCCGGTCCGACGAGCGAAGCAATCAAACTGCCCGAGCTTCGACACAATCTTCGAATGATTTGTGATATGACAAAAGGCGATCTTGACGCACTCGCAAGAGAAGGTGTGGCTGTGAGAGAAAAACGAAAGTGGTTACTCAGAGAGGACGAAAACTTAAAAGTGAAGCTTTTAGAGGAAGCAAACAGTAGGTTTCACTCCCGCTATCCCTTTCTTCTCTCTGCGCACCTTTCAGATAGGCTGATCTGTGAGTTTCTTCCTTTTTCTTTCGCTCTGAAATCGATTAGACATCTCTCGGCTTCAGCAGATTCACATAGTTATAAATGAAATATCCGGAATCTCGAAAACACTCGCATCGACTTACGAGCCTTCACTCGCGCCATTTATCCCTCCGTTCGATCGTCTTTTGTACGAGTTTCCGGAAGAGTACACAACTTATTCACTGGATGAAGTCGTTGTAGGCGCTGTTGCTCCTGTCGTGCGTGTCGACGTTTCGTTCCTCTTTTCTCGTCACCCTACACATCTCCTGATAGCTGATAGCGTTCGCTTCTTTTTGCTTCATCATCGAAAAACAGTTCCGGCGATTGGTTTCTCAATGGCATCCGCTTGAATCATCGGTCGATTTGTTGGCTTCTCTTAGACCTTGGAAAAAAGCTTTCAAGTTTTCAGACGCTGAGAAAGACGAGGATGCTAAGGCGGTGGATGTCTATGGACAGGCCAGGGTTCGGAAGCTCCGCAAGATGGTAGATCTGTATGTGTTCATATTTCTTTTCTCATATCGTTACAGCTATCTAGCATGAGCTTTCTAACGACGATCCTACTTTGTGAACGTAATGTTATCATAGAGATGCCGTTATGACACCGTACGAGAGTATGATGTGGAATGTCTGGCTTCCGAAAGTTCGATCGGCTATAAAGTGAGCTTCCATATATCTAGTGGCTAGGGTTTTTTTCTTATTCCTCATACTGATCCTATCCTTTCTCATCTTTTCGCATGACTTTCAGTAATGATTGGCAACCCACCAACGCCGAACCTGCAGTTCAACTTATCAAATCCTGGACTCCTCTCTTACCCCTCTTCATGCATGACAACCTCCTCGATCAGCTGATCCTTCCGAAACTGAACAAATCAATAACTGAATGGAAACCCAAAAGAGGTGGCTCATCCTTACAATCAATTGTTTTCCCATGGCTACCTTTCTTGGGCAAAAGGATCGACCAGGTTTTGGACGATGCAAAGAGAAGAATCAGGGGAATGCTCAAAGGGTGGAAGGTCGAAGAGAGGGTGCCTGAAGAACTACCCAGATGGCGAGAGGTACGTCTTCTTTCCTCGTAACTCTAATGCTCTTCATCTTGGTGGTACGTGAATCAAGATTGCTCAAGTCAGATGTTTTTGACCTCCTGTTCACGTCAAACCTAGGTATTTACACCCAATGAATGGGATTCGCTCATTCTCAAATACATCCTGCCCAAGCTTGGGGCTTCTCTTCGAGACAACTTCCGAGTCAATCCACGGAACCAAATTCTCACCGAGCTGGAGAACGTTTTACCCTGGCAGAGTGTGTTCCGACCGTCAATGATGGCTCAACTTTTAGAGACTGGTTTCTTCCCCAAATGGCTAGATGTGCTGTACATCTGGTTGGTCCAACCGAAACCCAACTTTGATGATATTACTCAATGGTTCGTTCTTCTGCCGTTTTTGCTCTATCATTTCATTCTCAGTATTGACTGTCTTTGTCTAATGTTTCGTCAGGTACTCGTACTGGAAATCCGTTTTCCCCGAACCGATCCTCGCCCTGCCGGAGGTTACGTCCGGCTTCAAATCAGGCCTAGACCTCATGAATCAAGCTATGGCTCTCGGTTCTTCTGCTCCTACTCGACTTGCCAAACCTATCTTCCCAATACATCCTTCGTCTGACTCGAGATCGAACACTCTGCTGCCGACGATGACAGGAGCGGCGGCGACTGCCAAGGCATCAGCGATGGAGACGCCATCGCAAGTGGACGAGATTACGTTCCGGTCGATTGCTCAAGATTATGTTACTCAACGAGATCTCATCTGGGTGCCTACTGGTAGAAGTGATGTCAACACTGGTCAGGTCCTCTTCAGGATATCCAAAGATGGAAGAACAGGCGGTGTGGTTTGCTATGTTTCAGAGGATGCTGTCTATGTTCAGGAGTCCAGCGGGGATTCAGCTGGGGTATTTAAGCCGATTACTTTGGAGGAAGTCGTCAAAAGGGCTCTGAAGTGAAGGACTGGGTCCTATAGAAACCGCTTATTACAGATATATAAAACTTATTACAACTAGCTATAAGATTTCAATTTGAGCGTAGAGAGTACAACTATAGTAAGACAAAGATGAATGAACAACAGATGAAAAAAAAGGAGAAGTGGGAAAAGATCATGAGAAGAGCAGTCTGTTCATTCCTTCATGTGCGGCAGGGGTTCTCTCTCCTGAAAATCTGAGTTCTCGCCATCACCCCATCCCCTATCGGGTAGAGAGAACTCCTCGAATCTTCTCACCACAATCCATCTTTGCTGAATTTCCTGATCTGTCGGGACCTGATCTCTCCCAAGCCAATTTACCAACCACTCCCAAAGATCTCTATCCGGTCTGGTTCCACTTCGGTCATCTTTGTATCCCCACGAAGCCTGTCTTTGGAGCTCTCCTTTTCCTGTAGCGTAACTGACGTCTTCAAGCCCGAACGGCGTCTTTCGTTGGCGCATACCCTTCTCAGTCCAGGCTGATAATCGGGCGAGAGCGTCCACCATGGTTTTCTTCTCTGGCCGAATATTCAGATATCTCATATAAGCGAACACGAGTGGGATTTCAGGGAAGAACGCATGTCGGGCAAGGAGGTAGTAGTATGCGTTGAAAGAAGCAGCCGTCGGATGAAGATGTGAGTAGACCGATGGCGCAGGTAGGTAACGTGTGATGTTCTCGACAGAGGATAAGATCGGTGGGTTGGAAGAGAAAAAGAAAGGAATGAATGGTTCGTCGGTTAAATATTCAGATGAATTGTTCAAATCCTCTTGACCGGATGACCTGGGATGCATCGAACGATCTTCTTCGACATCCTCGATGAGAGGACTCTGCCATTCGTCCCAAGGATGAGGCAATGACTTCAATCCCGGCCAGTTTGAGAACAACACAGTTTCGAACAGCTCCTTTGCTCTCAAATGAGGCGCCCGTTCCTGACTTGATCTGGGAAGTAGGAACGCCTCTATTGGATCCTTTGCCCAATCGACTCGATCAACTTTTTGGATGACCTGGCCGTCCTCCCTCGTGAATTGAGCTGTCAGTCCTAATCCAGTTCGGATGTTCTGCTCAGGGGTCATCGGTTGAAAGACAGTGCCGTCTTCTTTCCAGAAGGAATGCGCCGCGGCAAGAAGAATGGAACGAAGCATGTCGTCTGTTTGAGTGACACCCCATCTGGATGGAGCTGCATCCCATATTCGAAAGAGTAGCTCAAGATTTTTGCATGAACCGAGAGCAGAAAAGCTAAGGGAATCCATCAATCTACGAAGAAGCAATCCATCCAGTTGAATTCGAAGTACTGGCGCAGAACGATTTAGCTCTGGTTGAACAGCCAGTTCTTGTATCAACACTTGAGATCGAGCGTACGAGTACTCTCCGGGTTGGGTGTCCCCTAAATGGAACGGTGTTTCCCTGGTATTTTTTGCTACCGTCAAGATCTCTTGGACCCCCCTCTTGACAGCCCATCGATCGATCTCTCTCAAAGCCCGTCCGAGCACACCCTTCTTCTCACACGCCCTGGTAAACAGGTTCAAACTCATAGATGTAGGAACGACACCTCGACGACAAATGTATTCTGACCAAACCTCTAATATAGCCGACGGAGACGAAGAAGAATGACGGATGACGTCCAATGAAGTGTTAATCGTGGTTATCAATGTTCGGTCATGTATGGACGATCGAGGATCATCAAATGCCCGTCGTAGGGAGTTCAGAGAAGAATTTGAGTGAGCCATGATCTCAATCAGACTTGTCCATGCATCGCTCGTAAAGTGTTTGGCCCGGTCAATGAGATTCGGGCTTTCGTCCGAGCTGGCTACTGATTTTGGAGAAGAAGGAATGTCGAATGTTTCTAAATATTCCAAAGCAAGCTGCGGGTTTTCGCGAAGTGTCTTGAGGTACGCAACCGAGATGGGCCCAAAAAACTTTTTAGATTTTTCGGATGAGGAGGATACCGACTTAGTAGGATATAGAGTCTCCTTTGCTTGCAAACCATCAAGGAAAGTACTCTGCTTTGTAGCTGAGATTTCATCGATAGATTCCATCCATCGTTCTATCTCGGCTCGATCGTTTTTTCTCCACGCCGCCTGAAGCCAGATCTTTGCTTGATGCAGTGTGCGGGAGGTTTTGTAAGTTGTCCAGTGCCGAAAGAGAACATCTCGGATGGATGGGTATGTCAGATACTTCAACTGGTAGAGCGATTCTAGCGCTTCCGGGGAGAGTCGTAACCCGTTCTGGTCCATGTCGTCCAGGATCAGGGCAAGCTGTTCGCGAACGATGGGGGAAGCATTAGAGAGTGTATCCGAATGTGCCGGTGCGATAGCAAGGATTAGACTACAGTGAAGTTTGGATCGTTCCACCAGATTTGTGGATCTCAGAACTAGCTGCGGATATGCATCGAGGGTAATTCTAACCATGGCAGGCAGGGCAGCCTCCATTCGGTACTTGACCACCACACCCACACACCACTTCAGAAATCCGGCTTGGTGAGATTTAGGAAGATAAGGTAGATGATGAGCAACCGCTGCGATAGACAAATGCGCGTCCGTAGCCGTCTCTGTCCGGTCGATGATGGATCTCAAGAGCCAGGGTGACCAAAGAGGACGGCCGTCCATTGACATCGAGGCCGGAGACGTCTGTTGATTGAGCAGGCTGAGCGCCTGTCGTACGGTCGAGGTTTGTAACACGTCGAGCAGAGTGTTAAAGAGGTTTTCGTCCATCTGAAGCCGGGAGAGGACCTCCGGCAGCCAGGAGCCAGCCCCTGAGACATCCGATGGGAAACTCCATCCGTCGCCCTCCCCGTTCAAATGAGCTTGCCGGATCGATCGGTCGACCGACAGATAGCTGAGCAAGATAGATCGTTGATCCCAGGTCTGCCCATGGACTTCAACCTCGAAGAGAGAAGGATTGTATCTTCGAGTGCGATCGTAGTCACGTCTTGGTGAAGGTTTGCGTTTCTGCACTACGGAGGATTTAAAGTCGAAAACGTTGGTTGCTGCCTCATCAAAGTAGGTAGCGATGGCCGAGGAAAGTCGGGTTTCAAGAGCTCTTGATATGGCAGAAGCCGGACTGGAGGTATTATCGGAACGAGAAGCAGAACTGGTGAAAGGCTGTTCTGCGTTAAGTGTACAACTGATGGACCGCTTGGGTCTGTGTGAACGAGAGGAGCTTGTACAAGGCTTTGGCCATGAAGTATAACACGGAAGAAGGACCGGGTTGACAGTCTCTCCTAGAGCAAAGATCCTGGCTTTAGTGGCTCGGGATGCATGATGCATAGCTGTGGACACCTGATTGAGTGAACGTTTTAGATGGTCAGGCTGATTTGTAGGAAGACGAGTGATCAGAAGATTGTACGAACGAGTGTAGCAGGTGAGAAGTTTAAGGTCTGCCGGGAGAAGCAGCGAGAAGAGCTCTCAAAGGAGATAGAACTATCACGAAGGGTAGCGAGTCATTTCAAGTTATTAGTATAGCATTCTCGATACATGAAGGCTGATTCAGAACTCAAGAAAACCTACTGACAATCAGACGTAGAAAGAAAGAAAAGAAGAACGAAGAGGTGTGTGTATATGTGTGATCAAAAAGAAGACTGTGAAAACGAGATTGTTCAGTGCTTCTGCAGCGACAACAGGGCGAGAAACGACGAGGAACGAACCCACAAAAAAACTCAAAGTACGTGACCTCCCAAGTCCAGAGAAGACAACCCGGAAAGATACAGATCCAGAGGAACGCAAACCCAAAGAGACTCAACCGAAAAGAAAGTATGTGTCTGTGTCTGTCTGTGATTGTCTATGTTGGGTACAGATGGAAACGCGACGAGATGGATTGGACGGGTGGATGCGGGGCCAGATGATGAGTAACAGTATTACGTAATTATCTTACGTAAAGCGTAACCAGTGATCACACATAGTTTTCATCTCTCCTTCTGATCTCCCCCTGTGCCTTTCTGACAGAGCTTAGACTAAAAGTTGTAGACGGTTTCATTGCATACGTCCTCGATACATAAAAGTCACCAAACTAGAACGGAATGATAATGTACGAATACATTCAAAAGACATCTAAAGCTAAGCTCTTAGTTGATCTTGAGAAGCTCAACCTCGAAGATGCTGATGACGAGTTAGGTGGTGATGGAAGAGAAGACGGGTAAGTCACAGGTACAAAACTATACGGAACATTGAAAAATACAGGATGCATAGAACAAAATTGAACGAACAGGGTAGAGTTGGGGGGAATAACAGGGGGAAATCCTCGGGCACCGTAGGCGTAGTCAGGGGTGCAGACTACATAAAGCAGAAACATGGAGACAAGGAGAAAGATGTGATGAGAAAGCCATCGCAAATTTAGAATAAGCAACAAACAGAAAGATCCACTAACTGAGCTTGGCCTTCTGTCCAAGGGAAAGCTGAGGAACTCCCTCATCCCATCCAGGAATAACTCGACCGACACCCTACAGGATCGTTCATATATGTGAAACGATCAATACAATAATCAAATTTTTCTGCTTCTGGACGGTCAAAAGATAGATCGAGTACGAACGATGGGGGTGACGAAGGGCTGTCCTCGATCTCGGGAAGAGCTACAACGTAGAAAGAACAGCTGTCAGAGTCTGATCTGTACAAGCATGGGTCTTTGTAGTACAAATCTACTCACTCGAACTTGTTTCCGTTCTGGAGGGTTCCAACGTCTGCAGGAAAGACACAAAGATGGGGAAAAGGGAAGGGAGCACAAACGTTTTCAGATCAGAAAGGATGAATATAAAGAAGCAGATGAGAACGCAATGATCGTACAGTGCATGTGGACGGTGTCCCCGGCCTTGGGGAAGTTCTTGCCGTCTCCGGCGGAAATACTGTGGGGAGGCCAAACGGATAGCGTAGATGGGGAAGACAGAAGAAGGATCAGGCCCCCGAACAGAGAAGATGAAGATGAGACAGGACAGAGGAGAAAGTGAAGAAAGTGGTTGAAAACCCAGGGCCTTTCAAAGCCATCGCAACACTCAAACCAGGATGAAGATACAAACTTACGTCTCAACGGTAACTCCCATGTTTGTTCTAGAGGCAGAAAAGAATCGGGTAGAAGGAAGGATGGGCTTTTGGAAGGCTTTGGTGATGGTAGTTCGAAGCATTTTACAGACTCTATCCAGAGAATTTCCATCCGGGCAAACGCATCTTTGCTCAGCCCCAAAGGAATTAGTTATTATTCAAGGTCCGACTTAATCCAACACTTTTTCCCGAACGTTCCACAATCTCTCTATCTTTGTGTTTTCTGCTACCTCAAGCTTCACTTGGCTTTGTCTTTCCTGCTCGCATGCAACATTTCTTTTGAATCGGGAGACCATCTTATCGTACATATTCTTCCTTAATAAATACGACTAGGTTGTTTAAGAAAGAGGAAAGCGTAACCAGATAGAATGAGTAGAGATCTCACAAGCGCCCATGGGTACAGGAGATTGATAGAGAGATGAGGAGGGATGAAAGACCATGACGAGTGACAGATATATTGCGGGATGATGAATGTGCAGAGAGTAAGAGGAGAATGGGAAAAAGGAGGGTTGATGATGAATCGAGTGGTTGCGTGATCATAAGCCCACAGAGGATTCTAGAAGACAGGGAACGAAGTCAAACAAACATAGTGTGAAGATGAAGAGAGAGGGACTGAAGAGAACAGACGTCGTCTCTCCCGGGGGGAATAAGATGGTGGGATATGGTGAAGACAACAAGAACGAAAAAGTAAGCAGAACAAATGAACTGATTAAGCAAGCTAGAAGATAGGAAAAAGCGTGTTCAGTCAAATGTATAACGTCAGCTCAACGAGCTCTGACAAGAAGTAGAACGAGGCATCAGAAGAAAAGTAGGACGAACGTAATTGTAGGTATCTCGCTGACCCTCCTGACGCTCTAGATACTCTTTTTCCACGAGACCCTCGATTTGCTAAAACATTAAGAAAAAGATGATAAATAGAGATCAGAAATCAGAACTCAATCTAAGCGATCCATCCTAAGCCCTCCGCGATAGAAGGAACAAAGGGCACTATCGGACGCACCTTCTTGATCATCACGACGTTGGGTTGGAACCGGGTCGATACTTGCTGTGTCACCTCGTTCACCAATGACTACATGGATTAAATAGGCAAAAGATTATTATGATTGTCGAAGAAAGCAGGAGAGCTATAAGAAAAACCAGACAAGAGTAGAAAGAACATACGTTGTGTTTCATCGTCTTTCTCGATTTCCTATAAGCAAGCGATCATTCAAAGAGACAAAAACTCTCATCAGCAAGGAGAAGACTGGTCTCAGGCAAGCTAGCAGGAGAAACTCACATAATTCGGACGATAGTCGCTTGAATCAAGTATTTCCTATCCTCATCCACATCCTTCATCAGCTGAGCAGACTCTGCCTTTTGCTCTGCCTTTATCGGCTGGTTAAGCTGCACTCGGATCTTCTTTGACTTGAAGTCTGTTATAATTCAATTCCAAAAGATTAAGTTCTATACGGTCGACATTCGAAGTTGACGAGGAAAAAAGCATATAAAAGAGAACATACTGTAATTGAGTTCGTAACTATCGTCATCGTCTTCCTGAATCAAATTCAAGACCTTTGCCTTCACCAGCGAGCCCAAAACACCCTTAAGTGTTCCCTCGTTTAGCGAGGTGGCCGTAGCAAGTTCTTTATAGGTAAACGCATCGGCCGAGTTGAACTGAACAAGAATGGCCATTTGGTACATTGAAGTCATGAAAATATAGGATTGACCAAGGTACCGCGTTCGAAGTTCCGTCTTGGATACGTGCCAGAGCCAAGTGAGCTTTCGACCGCTGTAAGGTTAGAAGCGCCGTATAGTCAATAATGTATGTCTATCCTACGGATCTTAACCAAGTCATGGACACTCAAACAGGATAAGGTATATAACTCACGAGTGTTGAGACTGATAGAACCTAACAAACCAATCGTACTGCTTGGAGACATCTGCAGGGATCGTTAATTCTGTCGTTTTTGGTTCTAATGGCCAAAAACCTTGACCAAGCACATTAACCGAGAAGTCGACTGAATCGGTTGTTTCCAATTCATCGTGCGAAATACGGGAACATTCATAAGATGATGTTTTTGCGATTGAAAGTTTAAGATATGCAAATCAGTACTCACCGTCCAACTCCTTGGCATCGTGGGTTTGCTTCATTTTCTCCTTGAAGTTCTCACTTAACTCTTTACTAACGTGCATGTCTACAGGCGCCATACAGCGAGAAATCAACAGAAGAGTAAGATCAACGAGTCAGTCAAAGTCCCTTCATAGGCAATGCGTTATCTATGTGGCAAAATAATGGAGATATGAGAGATAAAGAAAAATCTTATCATACCAGTAAACATTCTCTGCAGCTTTGTAGTGTACTCGAATCCGGCAGCTTCCTTCAGCTTTGTAATCATACTAGCCTCTGCCTCGTCCGAGATTGAGATTGCGTTGATCAATCGCTTAGAGAGCATTTTCCAGTAGAATTTCTGGAATACATCTTTATCTTCGATGTATTTGAAGATGATCATCTAGACACACAGATAGACGATCATCGGCAGAGAGAAGAAGCTGTGAGTAATAGTTCCGGTTGCTACGATGGCTTGTATGAGTAGACAAGAAAGATGTGGCAACGCACAACTTGGTTCAATCCCTCCTCCAACTCAGCCGTCTCGGCCGATCGATTAGTCTTCTTCAACAAAGCATCTGTATGCCTGGCAAGCAACTCGGGAGATTTATTGGCACTCTGATTACCAGCCGAGTCTTTGGTAGCAGAATTAGTGTTCACGAAATCCTTGCAAGCCTGTAGTACAAATAAAGAATGAATACATGTACGCGCGCGCACGTGTGAGAGCTATGGTCGTGTTTCGGACGGAAAAAAAAGGTTGCCGAGCTGCTAGATACATGGCACAGACAGATAGGAGGAAACATTACCTTATCCAGAGAAGCTACAAAGCCGGCTTCGCCTCTAAAGCATGTGTTGACAATCTCTTCGCTCTTTTTACGAACATCAAGGAGAGCCTCAACATAGGCTTTGGGAGCCTATTTCATGCCATGTCAATAGATAATAAGCAATCAACAAACAGACAAAAAACATGAAGGATGAAACATCAAGCGGACAACGCACGATTTCTCCGCTCTTGACTGGAGCAGCCCCATTGTCTCCTTCGGCATCATCTCCTTCTTTTGGTGTGATCATCCCATCAGGTTTAGCAGACGATAGCTTCTCAATCGCGGCAAGACCAGACTTCTTGACATGCTCTTCGAATCTCTTCCGAAGCGGCTCTAAACCTTGGGGAATTCTAGCCAAGAGCGCATACATACGCGCAAGATCTGACAATATGTATGTTTTTCGTCAGGCCCAATGTACATATAACATGTCAAGAACGATGAGTTCCTGTGGCGTGTACACAAAACAACAAATTTGAAAAGACAGAAACCGTACCCTCAGTCTTATCGTAGTCGAGTAGATTCTGGAATTCCTCTTGCATCAACTCCGCGTGAGTGCGGATAAGAACATCTTCGCATGTATTGATGATCTAAGAAATTCAGGAAAGCGTTCAATAAGAAAATGGGTTATATAGATAGACTCCGATATCTCTGGAACAAAAAAAGTGGAACGAACAATTTTTCTAGTATCTCCATGAAGTAGTCGTTCGACCCGTTCCTCCTCCTCCGCAAGCCTCTCTTCTGCCTTCTTTAAGTAATCACTCACACTGTGCGCGCCAACGAAAGCCTCACTCTCCGCCCTGTAGAATGCCCTGGTTGATTCTATGAACGGCTTCTCGAAGTGCTCCCGATAGACGTCCAGATTCGATCGGTTCTTATCATTCAGATCGATACCGAGAGAGACTGTGAGAATAAGGTTTGAGCATCGATCTCTCACGGCGTTACATAGATGGGTAGCAAGAACTGACCAAAGCTGTTAACGACCTTCTTGATGAGCGATGTATCGATCTCTTCTCCTTGCCTTTGTTTCTCGACCTGCCTGTAGAGAGCACCAGCGAGTTTTCTATTCTTACTCTGAACTGGTTGGAAGAAATGGTTCTTCCATTGTACCAAAGCCATCTGATTGTATGAAATAAAGGCAAGAGTTTGATTTTAGGTTGACTTGACAAGTTTAAAAGAAGACACCAATTAAGAAAGAAAAGACCGTACAGTGTAAACCTCGTAAACACCTTTCTTGCCCTCGTCCCTCTCCCTCTTGACCCAGTGTCGATTCAGGTAGAAGAATAGCCGTTCAATGAATCTGGCTCCGATGGTATATCGGGTCCATTCGCTAGCATAATATTGTAGCAATGCCAAATCCTGAAGTTGTTCCGAGGCCTGGAGGAAGTGTGCATCATTGAAAAAGATAGTGAGGAGGTTTGAGCCGGTCGAAACGGAAATGAGAAAGATCTCTCGATATCACACGTACAGTCTCAAGCGTCTTGAGATGATCGGCAAGATACTTGGACAGGCATTTGTAGAGCTCTGCGCCCTTCAGTTGTGCACCAGCTGGAGTTGAAGACGTAGAGAAAGAGTAGGGGAAAGTCGAAGCATGTGGTCAGCGGGTGAGCCAGAGAAACGATTGGAAGACTGTCCAGGTATCGGGTCTGAATGACAAACCAAGCCGTTCACAAGGCAAGACAATGTAGACGACAGGAAAGACCGAAGAAACATACTTCGGGGAGCACTTGATGGGTCTGTCCTGTTCGGATTGGTACAGAAGTTGTATACGACAGTGTAGAGCGCCATGTAGTACGAGTAAGATACACCTTGCTCAAGGCTAGATGAAGCAGCAAGACCAAACACGGAGGCAAGATGAGTAAAAGTGACGAGCAGAATGGAGATTGATTAGAGAAAAAAGGGGAGAACACGAACTGTATCATAGCTCTCTCCACTCCGACCTCGAGGTAACCCCAACTAGTTTCGAGATCAGATGTGGGCCTTTATGTGGGTGTATGTGGTTTAGTTTACCGTAGTGAATCGATTGAGTGAAAAATAAGAGGAATATGGTGTGATAGTAAGCACTTTGATCTCGATTCTAAAGATTGGGAATCATATGGGTAACAGGAACAGCAGGAGATCTTGTCTCTGGGCTCTGATGGAAAGTGAAAAACAAGAACAGATCGAACGAACGGAGGAGCAACAGGATCAGGAGTTGCTTGAGCCATAATAACTGGATGAGAGACCGTGTGTGTATGAGTTATTAGTGAGACTATAGGTTCTGATGGTTGTATGCGTTCGCTTAGATGTGGTCGTTTACCTTCAAGAGTGCAAACGAAGGCGAAGATGGATGGGCGCGTCGGGGAACGGAATGTAACCACGTCGGGGTGGAGGTCATTAAGTTTGGTTACGGCACATCACCCTTTCATTAGACATTGCTCTAGTCCGTTCAAGGAACGTTTGTAGTCAAAACTCTATAGGCGCGTGTGAAGGCTATGCTTACCTAATACATATCGTAACCAGGGCTCCTCGAAAAATTCGTGCGCTTGGGCCTCGTCGCTTTTTAGTTTTCCTCCTTCTTTTTCTTAACTAGAACTGGAATCGAGTCCACACATCTCTCCCTCTCTCTTCTCCTCCTCAGCTCCCTATCGTCCTCCATCATGGCTCAGTACGATCTCACCCAGGTATGTGTATGAGCCATGGAGACTGCCACTGTCTTTCCCGCTTTGGTTTCTTTTGTTTCGTGTCTTTTGGCCGCTTTCAACACCCGTATCGAACTGTCAGAGTGTGTTCCTAGCTTACGCGTGCTTACTTGCTCTTTTGTGTCTGGTGTCCTCTCTTTTGTCGTTTTTCTTTCTATGATAGCGAATGGTCCCTTTCCTGGACCGGCACTTGGCCATTCCTCTCTTGGATCACCTCAGTGGTTTGGAGCCGTACGTGTTTATACCTTGTGGTGTCGTCTGCCTATTCGAGATGAGGGTTCATATCGTTTGGTAAAAGGAACTCACTGGTCTTTTTTTTTTCCCCCTCCTCTTTGACTCCCTTCAACGCTTTGGACCTCTTCTTCACTATTCAATCTGGAACATATGCGTCTGTTTCTGTCGACTCTCCTGTTCATGTACCCGGCAATCTCCAAATTCTCGTCCTCAAATGGATTCTACAACAACTATCTAGTCCGCTTTTCCCGGCCGCTTCCCTCTACGCTGCCCAGTATGAGCTTGTCAGGAAGACCAACATGGTTGACTATGCCCAGACCTTGTTCGATTCCGTTCACCCCGGAAAGGAGGCTCCTGCTGGTATGTTCTCTCATCTTTTTCTTCTCTCTTTTCCTCTGGCTTGACAGCATGATTTACTTCAGAGCACCCTGCTCGTTCGCCTGCTGATCATATCCTACTACTTTTCTTATGCTTGTTGTTTCATGGTGTACCCATCTTGGGTGGTTTTTTTTTTTTTTTGTTTTTTGAATCGGCCGATTCGAACAAACACTATGGTTCTCACCAAAACATAGAGTTTGCGTCCAGACGTCAAGATGTGTCCGCCAAGAACGAGAAGCTCAATGAGGCTGCCGAGCAGGTTTTGGAGGTCATCGGAAATCCTGATGTCGCCGGTCAGCTAAAGCAGGACAAGGAGCAGAACATGGCTTGGCTTAAGGAAAACTACCAGGTTTGTTCTGCTTGTCTCTTTATTTTGTGATAAAGTGTCAGGATATGATTGACGAGAATTAACTTATCACCATTCTCATTTGTCCTCTACAACGCTCCATTATAGCTTACCCAAGATAACATCCTTTCCCTCTACCACTTTGGTCAATTCCAATTCACCTACGGAGATTACGCCGGTTCTTCGCAGTACCTCTACCACTTCCTTGTTCTTTCCACCGATCAGGACGTCAACCTTTCTGCCCACTGGGGTAAGCTTGCCTCGGATATCCTCACTGGATCCTGGGACGAGGCCCTCAAGCAGGTTGGTGAAATCAAGGATTTGATCGACTCCCGATCTGGATCCGCTTTCGCCAACACTTCCAGAACGGCCGCCGAGGGCAGCCCTTCATCAGCTGGTGCTGCGGGTCAGGGTGGAGACCTTGCCCAGCTTCAGGCCCGAAGCTGGCTTCTTCACTGGTCGTTGTTTGTGTACTTCAACCACCCTGATGGTTTGCCTGCTTTGCTCGACCTTTTCCTCTCTCCCGCCTACCTCGCAACTATCCGAACGTCGTGCCCCCACTTGCTTAGGTACCTTGTCTTTGCCGTCATCGTTACCCACCGATTGCCTCCTTCGCCCCGAGTGCCCGGCCAAAAGAAGCTCGATCCGCTCAAGGAGGTTGTCAAGGCCGTTGAGGGAGAGGCTTACCAGTATGAGGACCCGTTGACCCAGTTTGTTACCCGGCTGCACACTGAGTTCGACTTCGAAGGAGCTCAAGAGAGTCTCAGCTTGGCCGTCAAGCAGGTCGTCGCAAACGACTTCTTCTTGTCCACTACCGAGGGAAGCTCGGAGTTGTTCTTGGACAACGCCAGATACCTCGTCAGTGAGACATACTGCAAGATTCACCAGCGAGTTGATATCAAGTGGGTACTCTTTATTATCATAAAGTTGAAACACAAAATGAATCCTAAGGAGAGAGGATCGCAAGTAATCAATTGACTAATATTCTCGTTTTCGGACTCTATCTTTCGTCTTCTCTCATAGCGACCTTTCCCAGCGACTCAACTTGTCGAGGGAGGAGGGTGAGAAGTGGATCGTCAACTTGATTAGAGATACCCGATTGGAGGGAAAGATTGATCTCAATGCCGTAAGTACAACGTCTTCTTCTAGGTCAAAAGGTACCAAAAATTTGACCATGGTCATTGGGCCTGCCTGTACATCTCTCTTTCTTGACTCGAACGACGAATAGAACATGCTTCATATTACTCGACCATTCAACCCCCCTTCGCAAGCTATTCTAGCCATTACTCGAGACCTTGCCGAATCCGCGCAGACAATGAACTGGGCTATGACTCAGAAGAGTGGAGGATCCAACCCTCGAGGAAACCGAAGCAACAACAACAACAACAACAACAACAACAACAACAACAACAACAACAACAGTAACAACAATGGAAACAACAGCAGTAATTCAAATGCCAACCGACCGAGAAAGCAGGAGGCTGTCGAGGTCGACTCGGCACCGTCTGTTGAGGTCAAGTAAAACCAACTCAGGCAGTTGTCGTCTAAACTTTTTCTTTCCTTCCTTAATCAAAAAGAAAACGAGAGTGGTGTTGTGTGTATGTGATCATGTGGGTGGTGTTTGAAGGGTAGAAGAATACATGTAGAAGAGGGAGTATCTGGATGTGGACGTTTTCCATCCCTGTCTTTCCCTCTTACTCAGAGGAAGAGGTCAGGATGGGGTTTATCTTTTATGTTTCTTAAGTCTTTGTTATCTTGAGTGACATGAGTGTCTTCAGTCTGAACTTTCTTCATACCAAGTCAAGGGACAAAAAGAGAATTTGAAGGGCTGGAGATAAACGGGAGGTAATCAAATTCCCATTTATATTTCGCAATGCAAGAAACGAAAAAGACATCTACGAAGAACGAAAGGAAATATATGTGGTCTGTATGTATATGTGTATGAGAACAAAAAATCGCATAAATGCTGATCGTGTGCGCAGAGAGTAAGAAGACTATTGATTAATCAAGATATTGAGAACACATCGCTAACGTGATGTATAAGAAATTAAAAAGAAATGTTGATTTGGTGTATAGTGATGTGTACTAGCTACTCTATTCTGTTTTTTAAGCCCATCCTTGAAAGAAAGAAGAGAATCATTCGTGACAACGGGGAGAAGAAGTATGACTGTCCGACATTACCCTGACAAATGTAGTAAACATCCATCAGTCGTAGATTGGCAAGGGAAGCTACATTGGATTAGAGGAGAGAGACCAGATATCAGTCAGTGGTCTTTCCCGTGATGCCCTGCTTCACATGTAAGAACCTCGAACTCACAAGTTTATCAGAGTTAAAAAGCTGAATTGTAGGATGCAAGGAAGAGAGAGTCTCAGTGAGCTGTCACCAGATTAACATTAGAACGGGACGAGCACTCACGAAATTGTTCCCGAGATCCTCGATTTCTAAGAATCGAGTAGGGAAAACAACTGAAGACAGATACAATCGATATCAGAACTGAGTGCTTCATCCAAGGAAGCTGATCTACTGATGAAAACAAACGCCAAAAGAGACAAACCTAAGTGACCCCGGACCTCTCCTAGAAGCTCCTCCATTCTCTCTTGCTCCCACCTCGTCCAGGGCTCAGATTGGCCGCTTGTCAGTTTTGAGATATCCTCCGACTCGTAGTCCCCAATTCCAAGATGTCCCTCATTCTTGTCGATCTTGTATGTGTCCTTAGCAGGTAACGGATCATCATCTTTAGATCCGTTCTGACCAGCTCCAACTACTCCTCCGCCGGATCCTCCTCCTCCAGCTCCATGGGTAGGAGGCCGGTTGAACTTTTCAGCATAGGCAGAATTCTGTTGTTGATAAAATTGCCTTTTGTCAATAATTCCAGTACCTCTTTTCAGGATACACTGGGCAAGACAAGGATTGCCTACCTCTCGATCTAGATCAACAGCGAAGTATGGAAGGCCACAATCATCAGCATAAGGGTCATGATAGAAGAGAGAGGAAGAACCAATCAAAGTTTGCGCGCTTACAGTGAGTCCAGCTTGTAACAAGGTCATCGGGCTAGATGGACACAACACTGTAAACAGAATGTACATGAGAATATAAAGTAGAGGAACTCACGATGCATCGGAAGACCTGTAAGTCATAAGACTCATGTCAGTATAGATATTGGTAGAAAAATGCGTTACAAGAATCAAAGAGCGGACTAACTTTACGGAAAATCTCGGTCTGTGATAGTCAAAACGGACCAAAGTTCAGTACCTTGCATGAGAGCTGACAAAGGAAGACAAAGCCACTCACATTATGTACGGCAACCGACGTCCAGGTGTCTCTCCAGAACTTCTCGTCTAAAGGATCTCGGAACCCCTCGGGATCAATATAAGGTGTAGGTAGAGGCATCCTAGTGGTATGAGAGCAACAGATATCAAATCGAGAGTATCAAACGCCCATGAGGAACAATGTAAACTTACGACCAAGGGTGACTTGAGCTCTTATTATTTCGTCGTCTCGAGATGGGCTCTTTCCCTTCAAGCTTGGCACTGTCCTCCATCTTGATATCATCTTCTCCTTCGAGATGATAAAGTATTCCACCAGGTCCAACAACGGGAAGCGGATCCCTTGCTTGCCTTTTCATCTTTGATCCTTCCTCAGCAGTCAATGATTCCGCGACCTTGGGCTCAACCTTTTCCAAAGCAGCTTGGCTGGATACAGCATCTTTGCCTTGGTCCAATCGGTCACCCGAAGCATCGAACACGGCATCTTTGATATCCAATAGCTGTAGGGTAAGAGCTTGTGCGAAAACATAATCGTGATGAACAGAATTGGCAATGACATACCAGCAATGTCTCCCACCTTGCCCTGAATTTCATCTCTCCTCAAAGGACCATCAATTAAGCCGTGCTCAGCCAATCGCCGTTCTTCCATCTGTTCAATAGACGTGAATCGAGCATAAAAGGAAAAAGACGTAAGTGGATGTCAACGTTACAGTAAACCATGACGGCGGACGTACCGTTGGCACTACCGAAGACACGAAGCCCTTGGCAAGCCGTCCATCATCCAGACGGAAAATCTCGATATCATCATCAGGCATAGCAGCCTCATGAGTAGTACGAGTAACAGTATCTGCAACTTTTCGAACTGCTCGATTAATCGCCTGAGATTGAGAGTGAGCGACTAAGAAAGAAGTCATAGCATTAGCGAGCCATGTTTTTTTCCCTGAGAATATAAGAAACTTCTGGACTGACTAGTGTGGGCCACACTACCTGCGTGCATCATGAATCTGTCCTTAACTGTTCGGTTGGAGATGATGGTTCCATGTTGGCCCTCCCCAGTGGATTGTTGCTCCTCAGAAGGATCCCAAACCTGAATTTCTTGCTCAGGAACAACCGGGTTTCTCGCCATTAAATCATCCTCAGCCATGGCATCAACATCGACTCCGAGGTGCTCTGCGTAGGAAAAGAAGACGGCTTGTCAGGAGATATCGACACATAGGAAGACCTCGAAGTACATCTTGCAAACTCACCCCTCATTAGCCGAACTCTCAGAGTATGAGCGAACCGTCCGACCTTGTAAGGTTTACCTCCCATCGTCGAGTCCATCATATCGGTATCACGGATTACACTGGCAAGTTCTGAATCTCGGTCTCCTCTCATACTTCTCTCGTTAACTATAGACAGAAGTAAACAAGTAAGAACACAATGTAAAAAACACGAAATTAGAGAATCTAAGAACGAGAGCTTACTATTGGCGGAACCTAAAGACGAGGGAAATATCATTATCAGCATTCACCATCTGCATAATTTAGAAAAAGAGAGATCTACAAACCCATGATGACGAGTCGATCATCAACGATGCATGTCTGGTGAGGAGGTAAGGGAGTATGAGAAAAACGAATGACACATAAAAGCATACAAAGGGAAATATCAGACCAACCTTGCCTGAATCGACTCGTATCAGCCACGCAAAGTATCAAAACGAAAAGAATCAGCAAACACTCCTTAGTAGTCGAAGATAAGAATACACACTCACCATGAATGTACACTTGCTCTGTGGTTAGTGAACCATCCTTGAATTTTCCCCAGCCTCGAAGCGAGAAGAATGAAATATAGTCCTCTGGCTGCAAATGATGTTGTGTTCAGGGCTTCTTTCGGATTTGATTGTTGTATTCAGAAGGTAACTCACGTCAATCCCCTCCTGACGTAATCGTCCAAAGATCGAGTTTGGTCCTCGACAAATAGATTTGTTTTGGCATTCTACAATAAGTCGAACCTGATTTAAAGCAAAAATGTTTAACATGTATCTGACTTGATAGCATATATATTGAACAGACTCACAGAGCTTGCCGCATCTGAATCTATTGGGTAGGTGTACCCGGGTAGGAGCGGAATGACGATGCAAGCTCGCCAGGCTGTGCCTTCCTCGTGAGCTTGGATGATTCGGTTCTGCGCGTGGAACGTTATTCAGATGTCGCTTTACGAAAGAACGAGAAAACGATTGATACTAACAACAAGGGCTTCTCCGATCTGATTCTCTATCGCAATTCCATCAACCACTGTACTCGTGATGAAGAACTAGAGATAAGGTCGAGATCAGTCAAAGTAATGCTTAACGCATTGACTCTGTGCAAATGATGATGGAGCATACCTCTGATTAACCAGTCAATTCGATGAAAACTTCATCAAGTAAGCTTATCTAGTTACACTGGTTGAAATGTTAGAGTTGAGATAGGAAAGGCTGCAGACATACGATTCTCTATGTAGATGAAGTGCTCGCTGAGCTGTATAGCTGATGATATCAAAAACAGAAACCAAAGTCAGTCAAAGTTTCAGGTTTATAGATTCCATCAAGAGAAAGAAATTACCTTTCAAATAAGCATTCAAGATTGAATGTCTACGAGAACAATCTAGTCAGCAAAACACTCTAGAAAAGACAAAAGAATTTGACGTACTCGACTCTGTTGGAAGTCCCCATGGACCCTGTGACATAAGTCGGTTAGTCATAAACAAAGAACGCCCTAGCTGGGAAGGGTGAGTAAGATACAAGAATGTGAATAGAGCTTACAGGGACCACAGGATCGGCAGACCTGAATCTCACACGTTCCGGTTAGTTGTTGTTTCTCAAGCTCAGTAACCGTGAAATCAGGCGCTGGAATTAAGAAGGGCATCGCTAAGGAATGGTTCTGTAGATGGAAAGAGATAAAACGAATAGGTTTGCTGAAGAAGACAAAGTTGTACGAAGAAGTACTGCTGGTTTGGACGTACCTTGATCCTCAGCAGGTGATTCCACCTTTGAATGAAATGTCGACCAAGATCTCGGGCAGGTTGACCTTCCATCTGCATGGCCACGTCGTGCCTAGAAAAGAACAGATTCTTAGCCTCAGAAGTTCAAATGATCGCTGGAGATAGAGAAAACAAACTTACCATGGCATCCGAGGGACCTTCTGTCGATCATAGATATCATCGAAAGGTTTGTTCAAGGTATGGAAGTCAAGCACACGCTAAATTCACAAAGAAACGCAAGTGACGTTAGAAAAGATACTTGACCGAGATTAACGATCGATTCGACTCGACTATACATACCGGGTTACTGTAATCTTTACCTGGCCAAACCGGTCCGTCCTCGCCCTCAACTACGTTGGGATCGAAGTCATCGTCAACTAAGGAGTGTTGAGGCGTATCCTACATAACATAACGAACCCAGTACCGAGGATCTGTGTGAGCAAAAAGATACAGAGCCCTATCCTGATGAAACGATCAAAGACCCTTACCCATCTACCGAAGCAGAGATCAACTCCACCCATGAACGCAATTTTTTCATCGATCACACACATTTTCTCGTGCTGTCGATGACAAAGAAGATAAGCTCAGATCCATTTGACTTATTACAAACGGTTCTGAGTATCATAGGAGTAGAACGGACATGTGACCAATAAAACGTTCCAGTCGCAAAGTGAGAGGGCGATCGTTGGATAAAGATGTTTGGATGAAGTCCTCGAAGGCTCTTCTTAGTATAGCTGAATTCGAAATTGAAATCAGTCGTGATCAGCCTCTTGGCTCTATAGTCAACAATCAAACGCAAAACTTACAAGCTATCCGTAGGTGTGGTCTTGTTTGATACCTCGTTACTAAGAGAGGGTGTTCGATGATCGGATGAAGAGGTCAGTAGCATACCAGGTGTTATGAAGCGGCTAGGCCTTACTATACGATGATGTAAAACTTGACGCCCTCCTCGGCTTTCTTCTTCATAATATTGTCAAGCCGATACTTGGCCTGAGCGGGCCGTCTCATGTAGAGCTCGGGTGAAAGCCTAAGGATGTTACCAGCACAAATGATTAATACAGAGAGATTTGCGAAGAAAGGAGAGTATTTGAACCGACCACCAGTCGTGGATATAAACGCATTTCTGGAGGAACAAACAGCATATGAGATCATAAAACATCAAGACGAGATCATATGTGAACCTGTATACGTGGATTCCAGACAGACAAGGCCAGACTTACCTTCGCGTTGAGCAATGCTCGGCTGACGTTCCACAGATAATCTCGTCCATCTACCAACCATTGGGCAGAAACATTCAATCTGATTGGCGCAAAAGAGTCGAATCGGTTCCTACCAGCCCAAATACTTTCGGTCGCCATCTTCTCTAGAGAGGCGATGAATTGTTGCATTTGACGCTATTAGAAGTGTACAGATGATACACAGGATTAGAGTGTATACGAGATCATCAGGATAGATTCGATCGACTGTTTTTCACAGACAGTATACCATAAAACGTACCACTGCCTTGGCCACCAACTTGAGCCTCGTCTGAGAATTGTTGATGTAAAAAGTATGGTTGCTCTTAAGGAAGATATCGCGTAGAACAGAACAGGATAGAATACAACCATCAACAGGTTGCCTCTCCATGTCAACTAAACATCGAAGAGGGTAGATGACGCGTAAACTCACGACATTTCCGGCATTTTCTTCATTCATACTGCCTAGCGTAGCTTTATCTATACCATGGAGGTCACCTTCCATAGCAGCCAATCTGCTCTCCTCCGTTTGTTCACCGTTCATCTCGGTGATCGATGCTCCGTCATGTTTGTCATCTCCGAATTTGTTCTCTAACTTTGCAATTCCCTTCCGGAGCACTCGATTCGGTCGCTAGATATCGAGTAGTGATTATCAAGAACAGAAACGACGTGGGACGATCAAACGAAGAGAGAACGTACCTCAATGGCGAAGTCTTGGTCAAACAGGAAGACATCAAATACCTCGAGCTGGTTGGCCAAACCGGATCATGAAGTTGAACGACACAGACAGTCAACATATCGACTGCTCAATAGAAATATTTGGTTGAATGAGAGGAAGAAACAAGCACGCACCTGGTCAGGCTCATCGACTGCGATTAAATAACTCTCTCTGACAATCCACCACCTAAACTTCCGTGCTCTCTTCCAAGCCAATGGAGCTAACAATGGCCTATCCTTTTTACTCGATACATTGGCAGAAAGGACCCTCAAATAACCGGACTTGCCTTGGGATCCTCCGTTGGGCGCAAGTGAGAGTGATAGGGCTGATAGCTCTAAAAATCGGATCAAATGATTTGATTCGGGGCGATACATCTTTGCCCAACAAGAGGAGGACGATATGTAGTAAATCAGGACTTGCCAACTAGAAGGCAAAGAGGAAGATAAAGAACGCACCACAGCATGGACGACGCCCATTAAGTAGTTTTCCAACGCTGTTCTCTGGTTCTCGGCAAATCCAGCTCGAGAATGGTTGTCCTCTGACTTGGGCCTGAACTTTTCCCGAAGATGTCTAAATGAGGCAACCTCCGAATTCATCCTCGAGGGGCCTTCTGGAGTATGATAGGCGCCTTGGTAGTTGGGTGTTTGGGAGAACGGATGTGCTGGCGTCGCTGACTCATCCTCTCTATCCCTTGGACTGGAAGAAGCCTTCCGCTTGTTACGGAAATACGGAATGCCTACAGATGAAGAAGAATGACATTGCTGCGTCAATATTACGGAACTAGGATCAACTGAAAACCATAAGAAGAAAAAGCACATACTGGATTTGGGAAACTCTGGAAGCTCGACAGTGCCCTTCGTCCCCTTGTTCCTTCCGGGGACATTCCGGGTCAGACTGGAGGCTTTATAGTGCGCGTGGAGAGAGAGAAAGTCTCTCAGACTTCGATAAATTACCTGACGATCCGGACGCCCAATCAGAACGAACAGTTTTAGAATACACTCGTTGAATGAATCAACCAAAGAAGTACTTACCCATTTAACAGCGCCGTTTCCATACTCGCACTCTACTCGGAACACTGGGTGGTTTCCTAATCCACCGATCGAGTCAGAGACTTTAAATCTGTTGTACATGAGGGAAGAAACAGAAAGAAAAGCCGAATGAATATC
Source organism: Phaffia australis (assembly GCA_014825575.1). Taxonomy (NCBI): domain Eukaryota; kingdom Fungi; phylum Basidiomycota; class Tremellomycetes; order Cystofilobasidiales; family Mrakiaceae; genus Phaffia; species Phaffia australis. The sequence continues at coordinate 6,141 of MVAH01000006.1, read as the reverse complement.
AATATCTTTGCTCGCATACTCATTCGGAGCTGATTTCCCAAGAAACCAAACCTGGTTTTACCTGATATGATGCAAAAATACGGGAACCCTCTTCCTACCCTTCTCGTCGGTCTCGATCGCCATTTTCAAAATTAGCACTCCTAGGCTACCCATCATCAGCTCATCCGTAAGACTGATTCCGGTCTTGTCCTCTTCGCTCCTCCCGTTGTGCTTGTCCTTCTCTTTCTTTGGAAGTTGAAGTCTCTGTCTAAGTGTTCCCCAACGTGATGCAGCCGAAACGTTCGAACCGTCAAATTGTGATGCCGGGGCATTCTGCGCGGGTGGACGTTGATGGAACGGGGTGGAGAGTGATCGATCGAATGTTTTCGAAGGGTGAGAGACTGGCATTGAGTAGGATCGAGAAGGGTGAGGTGCGGGTATGGTGGAGGTGAGAACTGGGTCGTTTGTTCGGATTGGGTGGGAATGATTGTACGGGGCCGAAGCCAGATGAAGAGGAGGTAAAGTGTCAAGCTCCTCCTGATCAAGCCCGGTATCAGAAGGGACCAGACTGTTCGGGGAATCAACAAAGTCCCTTTGAACGACTTGCGGTGAGGTCGACTCTGCGTTTGGGGCAGCTGTTGGGATATCGAACGACGAGGAGTCATCATTTTCGGTCCGACTCTGGTTTGCTCTTCTCATCTTCTCGAGCTGTTCGTCATCCTCCTCTGGAAGATCCGGATCGCCCTGTTCTTCTGCTGTGGGCGGCTGCAAGTCGAGTTTCTTGTCTCTACCGTCCTCTTTCAGACTCATGTAGGACTCCATTCTGACTCCCTTTCCACCCCCTGCCAAGCTTCGGAATTTGAGAGTGGAAGTATTGGCTGAGAAGTCTTTGGCTCGATCCTCTTCCTTTTCATCAGCTCCGTCCCTTGAAGGGGATAGATCGTCTGATCGATGAGAAACAGTGTTGGGTGAGTTATGAGCAGCAGGGGGGTGGACATTCGGTCGGCCTTCCCTCACTGCCGGCTGAATCTCGTTCTCGTTTTTTTCTTCCTCAACTCTGATTCCGTTCGCGTAGCCGTTGGCGTACCCATTAACGTGTCCATTTGTTTGTTGTCCATGGACGATGCCTCCTGCCCTCTCTCCTTTCTTCAGGTGTCCATTCACCTCTCTATCATCCTTCCGTCCATCTGTTCTCTCAGAGGAGGATTCAACAGAAGAACGAGACCTGGCATGCTGCGCAGGAACGTTTCCGTCTTGGTTGGCTACTGCTTCTGGTTTCTCAGGTGTAGGTCCGGAAGGTATCTTGACAGAGCTGGGAACCGGATTGGTCGCTTTTGTGAACGAATCTGTGTCGGTCTCGGTTTCTGCAGAAAGACGAGCTGCTATCTGACCGGTCAAGCCGGCTAGTTGAGGAGCCATCTAGATAGGGATGAGAGAACACGAGAGGGGGTGTGTTGGAAGAAAGAGCAGAAGCGGAAGGGACGAGGGCTCGCTCGGTTAGTGTTCTCCAACCGAATTGAGCCAAAATGAAAAAGACGTTGAACGAAGCAAACAACTGCGCTTGCGTCATCTCTTTCTGTTGGCCTCCTCCTGGTTTCTCCCTCGCTTCAAGAACTTCATTTTTGAGCTTGTGATGATATAACCGACATAACATAATCATCGAATACAAACGAAAACTATACAGAGACAGACAAGAAAAAACTCGACAAGACAGAGAGAAGAGGGAGCATAGGAGTCACGCTCAGGACGATTACGAAAAGAGAGAATTCTATTTATGTTTCGCTTAAGGTATAAGTAGGACGACGTTGACGGATGACTCAACCCTGTCTAGGCAAACACAACTTTCTCTCCCTAAAGACCGAAACCAAGCAGTGTGCACACCGTACGCAATATCAGTCGCCGATATCGAATATACCTCCTAGGTGTTTAAACCAGAAGAAACACGACATGAGGCGAATAGAGGAATGAATGAGAAGGCTTACAGGTTTACCTTCGGAAAGAAGGACGACGGCGTATTTGGCAGAGATTCGCCTGTAGTGCCAAGAGGATTTTCTCAAAAGTTAGTGCATCGAAGGTTATTCATCAAAAGAAAGCGTAACGAACCATCCAGGCTCTTCTTTGTCTAATCTATCAGCCACGCCCTCAGGCAGTCTACAGACCATCACATCAGAAACAACCAAAGGCATCAATGCAAGAATCCTTCGGTCATAAGAGTAGCAGGTACAACGTACCCGACGACCACGTCAGCTTTGATGACTCGAAGAGAAACGATAGGAGGTGCTCCAGCGGCGGTAGAAAGGGGCCCAATAGCGTCTTTGAAGGACGTCGTGCTCGGCGCTCTGATTGAGATTGTAAGAAATAGCTTGGTTAGGGCCGACGGGAGATATGTCTGCTACATATACAGAACCCAAACATACTGGCAATCATAAGTGAGCTTTCGGTGATTGAGATCCTGTATCAGAGACGATGGTGGGTATGTGCTGTTAGTTTTCGAGAATTCGGATCCGAGGAGAAGAGCCAAACTCTACCAACCCCTTTGAAGATAACGAGATCACTCTTAGACAGGTGAAGGAACAGATCAGGAGCTTCTTTGATGAGCTCCCACTGAGAAACGCATCCAGTGCCACGTCAGTCATCGATTCTTTGATCTTGTGAAAGTTATCCATCTGTTTGCTTAGAAGATGTGTAAGAGAGCTCACGAATGTATATCCAGTAGTCCAGAACGCTAGCACACAGTATCCGACCGGATAAGTGGATAGTACACATGGTTATTTAAAGCAAAAGATTAAAACTCACCATGCTCTGTAATGGCATGACCGCCCAGACCATCAAAATTTCAGAATTCACTCAGAAACAAGCAAACCAGGTTAAAATGAATACTCACGCTCATAGACCCACTTGCCCTCCCTCTCATACTGCTTCCATCTATTACCCATGATTCTCAAACTCTCCATCTCGATCTCCGTGACTTCGGGGAAAAGCTAAATAGGAGGACAATATTTATAGATTAGCATTGTTTCAAATTGAGCCTTGATGCAAAGTGAGACTGACCTGGCCATAGACACAGCTGTTGAGGACTACAAGCTCGAGGAGTGGTCAGATTTGACAACACATGAAAACGAGAATTCTTTGGAAGCGCTTACGCCAATTCCAATCTTTCTTGGTAACATCAGAGACAAACCCTGATGAAAAATGCGAGCAAATAGAGGGTGTAAGATGCGAATGTTGTCTTGAGGCGGATGTTAAGAGATAAACCTACAGGGCAATCGTTTTCCACTGGAGACATAGAGTACAGCGCATTGGATTAATATAGAACATCCACACTTCAATAAAAAGTTGCAAATGACATGGTCAAACGTACTGGAAGTGAACAGACGACGCAATTCTGGTAAAGAGCGTAAATCCCAATTAAAATCAAGCTCAGCTTTAAGGGGGAAAAAATTATCAGGAGAGGCTAAAGAGGGCTTTACCCAGCCTGAATGAGCCAATCTGTGGGATTATATGCCAAGCGCGCAGATGATCATCAGTCTTTCATCAGTCTAGCTGACTGAAACTACATCACTGACCGGCATAAACGAGATCTGTGTAGAGCTCGAACCCTGCGTTATCGAGTACAAAATCGATCCGGCCATTCTTTGTTTTTGAGATCAATTCCCACATCTTTCCGAGATCGTTTCCGACTAAGAAAGGAGTTAAATCAGAGAGGAATGATTCAGATGGATGGATGGAGAATACAAATTCTCGCCAAGACATTGGACACTAACGAATGTTTTTCTCGGTAGCAGCTAGGGAAGCGCCACCGGTGGACTGCAAGCTTTTGATCTGCTCCTCCGTCATATCAATCAACAAGGAAAGATCGGTCGAGTTTCCCCACAGACAGACTAGTAGGTGGAGAAGTCGTTGAGCAAGAAAACTCTTATGGTGACAACAAAGCGAAATATAAGGGGACTTGCCCTGGGTGAGCTCTAGGAACAACAACTTTCTTGCCTTGTGCTTTTCTTCCTCAGACATGCCATCTTCATATTCGAATGGAGAGGAAAACCTTGTAGAAAGCTCGAAGCTTTGTGTTAAAGACACAAGGAGATAAGACAAGTGACACCTGTCGGTTTTCTCGAAACGATATGACAGCCTGACAAGGACGACAAAGAGAAAGGTGAACGTACACAGCATCGGCTGATCGGGCGAACGTATCGCACTGGGTGATCAAATGAAAGACGGTAAGGACTCGAGGTCAATCTGACGATAGTCGTAGAGTTCCACTTACTTTCTGTCTGAAGAAGATGTCGTAATTGGTCCAGTGCTTGGAAACAGAGAAGCACTCTCTGAGCCGTCGGTACTGGTAGATCAAGGAACAAGTTAGCGCAAAAACAGACTAAAGCTTACCGCATGCTCTAGCAGACTTAACTCACCTTATAAGCCTCAGCGAACAGCTATTGGCCAAACGAAGAGACATGTCAGCTGTTAGACTTGATGACCATCCTAAGTATGGAGGATGAAAAGCACTTGCCCAAGGTGCGCTCATGAAATCTTTCCCTTGAAAGTACTTAGCAATAGCCTATCGGACAATAGCTATCTCGTCAGCTACTTCCAGACGATCGACTGCTTGCAAGCTGATTGGACGCCCATACCTTGTTCCAGAGCGCCGTATCTGTTCCGTCGTCAATGATGGGTCTGATCAGGGCGACTTTAGACAAGTCGCTCATCAGTTGCTCCATCCTGTTGAGACATGCGACAAGGTCGACGATTAGATCCTCATCAGACTATTTGGTGACCGACCGCAATGTTTTTGTGATGTCAGCCTCGATCAAAAGACGAATTGATAGATATTTATGAACAGACCAGCTCGTTAAGAGTCTTGATGGTATCGTCCATTCCTTTGGAAAGGATGGTCGGTAGTCGCTGGCCCATAACCTAAATGTCACGAAGGAAGAGGATTAATGCATTTCCTCGTTACGCTCGAGCACATCTCATCGAGAGATAGGAGATGCTGAAACTCACTGCATGAGCGAAACTGAACTCGTGATAACCTAAGGATAGCGAACAGATTGATATTCAATCACCCCAGAAGAGCCGCGCTGCAGGTAACACTTATCAGAAGGACAGATAGCATGACTTACCTCGGAAAGCAGGCCTGACAAAGTGTATGACCCATGGTAATCACTCAGGAACGGTACTCATCCAAGGAACGAAAGAAAGAAGAAGAAAGAAAGATGATAAGCTAACCAAGGAGGGTTGTTAGGATTGATCGTCGAGGGCGTCCGAGGAGGCTATCAGTTATCAAGAGAGAATGGTGATTAGATTTGCTCTGCGCGTACAGGCAATGAATGATAAGAAGTAGGGCCACTAGAGATATCTAACGATCGCTGTTGGGCCCCTCTCTTCAAGTGTGCGCTCACCAGGGACGAATTTGTCTTTTGAGCTTGGGCCACACTCAACAATTGTTCCTCTTTAGGCTTGGGAGGAAGATTACCAAGATGAAGCATCGTCTTTTTGATAGCACCGATTCTCATTATGGGCAAACAGAGGAGCGATTAGATGTATTGGTAGACAAAAGAAGGAGAACTAGGAGAAGATGATGGTTGGGTTGTGGTGAAGAAGAAGAGAAGAGGACCGGGAGAGAAGCATATAAGGAAAAGAGAGGAAAATAAAGGGGGGAGGCACTTTGTAAGTACTACGCGAGCAACGAACGGATGGGACAAGCCAGAAAAGGGGGATAGATCGAGATCGGCCGGAAGGGCGATGCAATTTGGATGTAGATGTTTCTTTGCTTTCTCATAGAACTCTTTCAGAGATGTAATCGTGTAAAAGACAATGAATGAGCTAACAGATTCCGTGGACGATCAATAAAGAAAGAGAGAAGAAAAAAACGAAGATAGATAACTCGGAGGTACGCGGCATGTGTGTGTGAGCGACGGATTAAGCTCGCCCGCACACCAAGACGCGCACACTCGCACATTAAGATGAACTCTTATGTTCCCCCTCTTCTGTCGTCGTCGTCGTCGTCGTCGTCATCATCATCATCATCATCATCACCATTGTCGCCAATGTCATTATCACCAATGTCATTATCGCCGCTCATTAGACCCATAGATGAGACTGCTAATGCACACCCAGGCAATCAAACTGTTTGTTTTCAGTTGAAACGAAGAAGCTAGCATGAAG
>MVAH01000069.1:0-79149 GCA_014825575.1 Phaffia australis | reverse complement strand
TTTTTTTTTTTTTTTTGTTTTTTGTTTTTATATATATATATATTATTTCATACGTTTCATTCTCTCCTTCCCTCTTTACTCCCGGCTCGTTCGTCCCGGCGTTTTTTTGTTTCCAGTTGTCTCGTTCGGTCTCTTTTGGGATTCGTCTACCGGAAAGTTGTTATAGGCAAAGACCGAATATCCTTTTATTCAGGCTTCTATCGTTGTCTCTCCTTCTCCTTCATAACCTTCACCCAGTTCTTATCTCTGTTTCTTCACCATGTTGAAAGATTCTTCCCAAGCCCTCTTGTCGCCTCCGATGACTCCTCCAGCCATGCTCCATCAAGATCAACCTCCGCTCACCGTCGACACCGCTGTCGGACCTTCTGATCAACCTAGCGCTGGACAGCCCCTTCCCCGTCACACTCACAGGGCACCCAATACACCAGATGTATCCCACATTGACTTTACCGACTCGTTCTTTTCCGGTAACCCCAGGGCATTCCCTCAGTCGCCCCAACGATCGAATCGACAGTCGGATGACGAAGGTTCGGATGACGCGCTCGTTTTGATGCCTTCAAGAAAACACTCGTTCAAGGCAACCTCGGGCGGTGGTCAGACAAAACCTCAGACAACGTACTTTACCCCAGCTAGTCCCAAAAAGGAACTTGGACTGTCTGGCTATACTGAAAAGAGGCGCACCGAAAGACTTGATTCCGAATTGGTCAGTTCTCAACTCTCCAACTGTATTTTCATCCTTTCATTCATTCTTATCAGTCCCATCAGTGTAACTCATTGTTCCCGACCTTCGATCTTATAGCCTCTTTCGATGGCGGGTCATTTTAATCGACACCATCGAACGCCCTTCTCGACCTACGTCTCCAGAAAGTACAGAAGGATTCTTCTCGTCGCCGCCGTCGTCTTTACATTCATGTGCGTGTCATTCTCTCTTGAACAAAGTGTCGCAGGCGACATCTTTGCTGATGTATCTTTTCATGTTCGATAATCTTCTTTCGTCCAGCTTCATCTTGCAAGCTCATCAGACTTCCAGCTCGCCTCGAACGATCTCACGTGTGCGAGTACCGTTCTCCGAGAGGTCCAGATCGACCCCGCTGTCGGTCGCGGCATTACGGAAGAGACCAGGATCAGAGGCATCCAGATATCAGCAGATGCAGCAGCCGCAGACCAATGAAAAGTACATATGGAAGAAGGGCGAAGAACTTGCCGGTCTTATCGAGGTAAATATCTTCTCCTCTTCTGCGTCGTGTTTCCGATATTGACTAACAAAGATTACCTCTACACTTTTCATAGTTCCTCGCATCGGCACCGACGGAGCATGCGTTACCACCTAGTGTTGATAACAAGGTCGATGCCGAGTTGGTCCTTGATTTTGATCCTCTCCAGACGGCCGACCCAGACCAAGCGATGGAAGGGATGGTGGAAACTGTCTGGCGAGAAAGAGTAGTGGTGTTGCTCGCTAAAGGGTACGGAAACCCTCGAACAAAGGCCATCCAGGCAACACTCAACGAAATGAACGTTATCCCCGCTCCTGTGGTCATTGAGGTTGACCGACGAGGTGTGTCTTCCCTTCTTGATATCCTGTGTTTGGCTCAATTGATCTTGGCTGATTTGGTATCATGTGCGCCTCTGCCTCTCCCTATCTCTCTTACAGCCGATTCTGATCAGTTGGTTCCGGTTCTATCTCGATTGGTGGACACATCTATCGACGAGTTCCCAGTCCTTCTTGTTGGCGGCAAAAAGATCCATGGAGCCGACTTTGAGGAGAGTCGACTGCGAACATTGATCTCTAGTGCCGGTGGTTCTTTCCGTGCCGTCAAGAAGAAGAAGGGCAAGAAGTGATCATCTTCTCGATATTCCTTTGTTTCTTCTCTTTCCTGCTCTTCATCTGCTTGTCATGCCTGTCATTTCCTTCTCTTGTCTCGATCAACATTACAATCTGCACGATCCTATTTCAATCGCTTTCTCGCTGTCCTCGTCCCTTCTCTTCTGTCATCCTGTGCTTATTCTTTCAACTGCTTTTCAATGCCGTCCGCCGCATAGATATTGCTCTAGCTTGAGCCCTTTTTCGTTCGCGTCTTGCGTCCGTCGTTTCTCTTTCTCAACTAGATTCGTTCATATTCATCTTTGGCTTCACCTACATTCTTCATTGTCCAGTTTCGATATGCTGTATGTCTTTTCACTCTTTTCCTAATTCATTCGTCAGTCAGACATGAGATACGTAGCGACTTGCAGGCACACGAAGTCAACGGCGAACACAAATCAGGTAAACAAAGTAAACATAGGTAAACAGGATGATGCAACTCATTAACAGATAGATGAGAAGAAAAGGAAAGCAAGAGAGAGGATACATCATTTAGTGAAGTTTCAAAATTTACGTATCATTAAAGAAAAACGAGGGTAGCGAAACATAAGGGAAAAAAAGGAGGGAGTTTGGGGCAAATTTGGGGGATTAAGGAATTGTTTTCTTTCTTTGGGTAAGGAAAAATCGCATTTTTTTCCCCTACTTTCGTTGCCATTATCTCTTTTATTACTTTTCCTGCTTCCTTCCAAGTCGTTGAATCAACCAAATTCTCTGAGGGTCCTTTGTCTCAGACTCAAAGGAAAATCCAAGAGACCAGGAAATCGGAACGAGAAAGAGAAAGCCCAAGAAACGATAACAATTCACAAATACATGTCCACACTCACAACATCGGAACTAACCGAGCTCAGTTCGACGTCGACGACGATCAACCCGTTCGGTCTGCTTCTCATCACCCGACCTCCACCTTTGTACCGTGGAGTGTTCACTCATCCTACTCAGACAATACCGGCCGGCAAGACGATCGAGGTATCGCCTGTGCTCGTGCTTGAACCCGAGGAATGGGAGAACCACGGAAGAAAGACAGTGTTGGATCATTACGCGTTCGTCTGGGGTAGGACAGGGAGGATGGCTGTTGCGCTCGGAATGGGTGAGTTTCTGTCGACTGTTTTCCATCATGTACAAATCTAGGAGAATTGAGCCAGCCGAGTGTGTACAGCGAAGAGAAGGTAAGGAAGAAGAAACAGATAAACGCCGCTGAAAAGCTTACCATGACGTTTATCTTGTTTTCTTATCCAGGCTCGCTGTTCAATCACTCGCCTACTCCTAACGTTTCTTTTATCCGTTCGATCGAATCATCCACCATCCGATATGTCACCTGTGTGAGTTTGTTGTCTCTCTTCTTCTGTTTTTCTTCTTTGCGCATAGAGAAATCAAATTGCTGACAATTCACATGATAATATTTCTGTTTTAGAAAACGATCCCACCGTCGACGGAGCTCACCATAAACTATGGTCCAGAAGATGCGCTCTGGTTTGAGCCAGTTTATCCGTCAAACCCATCTTCATCTCCCGGTTGTATGAAATCCATAGAGCGCAAGGAGGGTGAAAGTGAGAGTCCGAAGTCGCGTATAGATCCGCCGGAAGACGAGTTTCTCGCTTTCTTGTCTATAGGAGAGGAGGGGCAGGAGTAAGAGCAGGATGAATGATGGAGGAATATGCAGGTTACATAATCAACAAGCCAAGAACAAAAACGTTTAACCGACCTATATCCTGCATCGTACACACATGTACGTATACGTATATCCTGTACATGTATTCATAAGACGAGAGTCGTCTTCATTTGGACATATCCGATCAGCTCGGTATGTTCATCTGCCGGTCGAAGCCGGCCCGGTTCTAAACGAACAAGGTGTTTCTGTTGGGGATGAGCTCTTTCTTTTATCTTCACTTGCCTAAATTTACCTAGGAAGAGAGGAGAGGAGGAGGAGGCGGAGGGACAAGGAATTGGACATAGGACATATTGAATCGAAGGAGCGGTTAAACAATACCAGGGAGGGAAGATTCCAATTGGAGAGTCACGTGGAACATGCATGAATGGTCAGCTGATTAGACTTGCCATTCTGGGATACGCTGTGAAGAGTGTCGTATTTGAAAACATATTTGAATAATACACTCGGCATCATACATTCGGTCCGTTGTCCTCGGCCTAGGGCCTTTAGCCAGACCCGGGCCAACGCATTTACATATACTGAGAGAGGTCATCCGGGCAAACGCTAACGTGTACATTGTGCGCGTCACTCTGTTCAGGGCCTGGAACATTGGTTATGGTTACGATCCGACCACGAGAGGTCTGTGCATCCCACCCGAACTGACGCCATCTCGGTGTGTGTCTCCGAGCTTGTCTTCCTAATCCTCGCTTTCTTCTTGTCATATCGCTCCTTGCCTTTCTCTCCTGTCTCTCGTTCCTTTGTGGTCTTTGTGTCTCCCTCTCCCTCTCTCTATCTCTATACCTGTTTGACCGTTTCCTCTCCTCTCACCCTTCTTTCTCATCAACCCCTCGAAAGTCCTTCGTTTACAACGCTCGCATATCATATATCAACAAACAATTTGTGCATTTCACCGGTCATACAGATCTACTTTTCGGGAAACAAGGAAAAGAAAAGAAAAGGAAGAGAAAGGAACAATCAAGAAATCACCTGAGGTCACATCGATCTTCGATCTATCCATCGCTTAAACCATGGTGAGTACCTTGATCAATATTCAGCTCTTATTTCTTTTCTACATTGTCTAAACTCGTTGGTGTACACATAGACCTCGACTTCAATTCTTGGCCAGCTGCTGTTCAAACACAAGCAAAAGCCATCGAAATCTTTGGACCTGTCGTCCACACCAACCGTCTCATTATCACCCCTCGCTGCCTCGACATCGTCCTCACTCTCCCCGGTTACCACCAGCCCTCCTTCAACTTGGCGAAGACCCGGTCGGATGGATTACCGCAAGGAATCTGAAGATGACGACAGGAGAGGTCGTTCAGGCGAGGTCAAACTCCTTCGATTTGCTTTTGTGAGTTCTCAGAACGGTCTTGTGCTTCTCTTTCCTTCTAGCTTCTAGTTGAATGCGGCTCGGAGTTTCTCCGAGTTACTATCTTGTTTTAAACTAATCAGTTCCTCTTCTTGTTTCGTTCTTTGTTCCTCCATGTTTCTTTCTTTGCTTGTCTCTCCCTCTACTCACTTACTGTCACTCGTCTCGCTCACGATCAATGCATGCTTAGCCGACAGCCAAACAGCCAACGAGGCTTCGGTCATCCTCTCTTGTCCATTACGACAAACCAGCTGTTCCTCAGTCGGCGCCCGGTTCTTCTCGGACCTCTCAGGAACAGTTTCGGATAGAGATTGTTCCTGTCTCGGGCTCTCCCTCACCTGTGCCCACACCTGTATGCGCCTCGCCGCTATATCCCATCTCTCCCCTTCTACCAGAGAGGTTGCCAGAGACCGAAGATCACCAACATCAACCGGCCACATACACTTACAGATACTCATCGACATCGTCCAGAGACTCTTGCACCTCAGCTTCCTCTACCAGTCTTTTTGAACGGGACGACATATTTGACTCAGGGGATGATCAGATGGACTATCTTATGGAAGCGGACGAAGACTCTCGAATGGATACTGAGGAGCCCACCCTGAGTAGGTTTCCTAGTCTTTCTTGCCTGTCTTTCGTTCTGCTCTTGGATCTTACGCTAATCTGACTCGCTTGCTGGTCATAGATTATGACCCTTCTATCGCATATACAAAAAAGAGCGCTCTATCCGAGCTTGCAGATGCGCACACCGGATTGCTCGGATTTTCTTCGAGTAGACAGACCGAAAGGAAGCAGCCGAGGCGAGTCTCATGGTGGACTCAGTCTTGATCCACTTCTTCTCTCTTGTGTGAATTATATATTTTCCTCTATGAGCTTCTCCACCTTCTACCTTGTTCAACATTATCCATCTGTACAACATCTCCTTTCTCTTGCATCCATCTCGGTCACTCTCATTCGTTTTCTCGCAGTGTTCGAACGTTCTTTACTTTTCTCTTGTTATCAAACGTCACCCCCTCATCCGCCGCCCGAGGCTCATCCGTGTTGTAATGGTATTCTACATCCATCTTTGCTCATGTTTTATATCCAGTCCTTCGCTTGCTTCATATTTCAATAGCCTCCTGTACAGATTCATGTAGCTCTTGTTTTCTTATTTCTTTGTATACACGGACACATCGGTAGATAACTTCTAAGGTTCTGAGCTTGTTTTTCATTTTATGGATTACATGCCGAGGCAAGTTTCGCAAGCGGAATTTCAATGGTTTTCGAAGCGATGGTCAACGATTTTCAGAAAATCGTCCTAATACTGCTAATTCGTTTATTGCTACCCATCAACCGTTTCTCTCAGTTCCTTGATCCTCTGTCCTCTACACATTCTTGAATAGACGAACCACGAGACTAAGCGGTTGGAAAAAGAAGCCCATCCGATAAAAGTCCATAGAAAAGAAATTAGTAGCACCAACAGCTGTAGGAACGAAAGGGATTATCACCAGAAACGATGTCGTTCTTTTCGCCTGTTAGATCGGTCTCGAGAAGGGTCTTTGGGAACCGTACGTGCTTCCTCTTTCCCTTATTTGTACATACACTCTCTCTTCTCTAACTCCGATATAGGAGAGAAGGAAAATCAGTTCTGAGTCTCGCGATCGAATAGTTGTGGGAATTTTATATATTCTTGTACAGACGCTGACTTTTTATCCTTTTCCTCTTCCCTCACAAACCTTTTTCTTTTCTCTTGAAATCATTGAAAAACCTCCCAAAAACTCGAAACAACTGAATACGAATCGAACGCATACGAATACAACGGAACAGAAATCTATCTAGCTAGGCAGGCTCATACATCTGCACCCATCTCCACTCAAACGACAAACCCTTCTTCACCTGCAGATCAAACTACTACTCGACCTTCCGACAATAATGTTGTTGCTGACTCTGCTTCGGAGACGAATGCTGAAGCGGCGACAGGAAACGGAACCGATAGGACTACGTCGGATAATCCTCAACAGCAGGGGCAGAGTCAACAGGAAGAGAACTTGCCGGAATGGCAGATCAAGAGAGCAGGGCAGTACGAGGACCGAGAGATCTGTAAGGCTCCTTTCCTTCTTTCTATTTTTCCCAATCCTTCTTCCCATAGCTAATCCTCTCTTTTCACACCGCCTTTGGAAAAAAGACAAAACGATGAGATCGTTTGGTTCTTTCCAGACGGACTCGACTTGGCACCCAACTCATTCACTTTCCAAACCGATCACTGCATATGAAGCTACGGTCTCCCACCTTGTCGCCGCTGGTACTCACATGGGACACTCACCGCATTTGACTAGACCGTCCTACCAATCCTACCTTGCCGGGAGACGATCGGGGATAGATATCATCAATCTCGAGCACACACTGCCTTCACTAAGAAAGGCTTGTGGTGTGGTGAGAGATATCGCAAGAGACGATGGAGTGATTGTCTTTGTAGGCAAGAAAAAGATCACGAAAGGAGCAGTCATAAAGGCGGTAGAGAGGATGCCCGGAGTGGCTCACGCTGTCACCGAACGTTGGAGACCTGGAACACTAACCAACGCTCATTCCATGTATGTTCCGCCGCCCTCATTCCTGCTCTTGTCTCTGACAATATATACTCATTGGATATCTTGCTTTCTTTCCTCTCCCTTTCGCCTTGACTCCTTCCCTTAGATTTGGAGCGGAGTCCGTTATATCTGGAGCATACCTCCCGGATCTGATTGTTGTGCTCGATCCGAGGAACATGGTTCATATCATCAACGAAGCAAATAACAAGAACATCCCTACCTTGGGTGAGTCCGATTTTAGTCGGAGAAGGTCTACGCAAAGCGAAAATAGTCAATTCTAGTCGGTTGATATATCCTGGCGCTGATCAAACTTCTCTTTCGATTGACTTAGGTTTGGTCGACTCGGATGTGGACCCTCGATTGGTGACCATTCCGATATACACAAACATCGATGTTCGTACTCTCTTACTTCCCTCACGTGCGCACAGACATGTCTAAACATTCCTATATATCAACTTCTATTGTTTTATTTCAGTCGGCTCGATCGATAGAACTCATCTTGGGTGCGCTCGGTCGAGCAGGTGAGGATGGAATCAAGGAGAGAAACGGAGAGAAGCCAGGATCGAGATTCTTGTTGCCTCATCATCGATTCCAGGCCAAGATCGACAGGAAGCGAGAGTTTGATAACGTGGAGCAGCCTATCGATTGGGATCAGTAAATTTCCAAAGTGTTGGTTCTCGTCGCAAGTGGGCGGGATGATTAGTACGAGAATGTCAGATTGCAGGATGTCGAAAAGGAAGCAGAGGTAGATCATAATGTATGGGAATTCGTCTGTGTTCAACGAAGAAATTCGAACATCTTTCTCGTCTGTCTTGATATTCGGTTGGAAGATTTTTTCTTGTGATGGTGGTAGTGAAAACAGAAGAGGAGAGTTGCTGTTGATACACCCATTATACATACATTTTGTGAGAGAAAGAAGAAGGATGGAGGGAAAGGATGTAGGGGAATAAGTACAAATAAGGAAAGGGAGACCTGAAAATATGTATCCTTCTAATGAGGAAAAGAAATCTAAAAGTCCATGTCTCCCATATAACCCACCTCCTGTACGCCTGACGGTCCGTTTCCCCAACCGCCCACATCGTAAGCTCCTGACTGACCAACCAGACCGGTCGAGCCGACACCACCAACACCGACACCCATACTACCACCGATGCCAATCGTCCCGCCAGCTCTGACTTCTAGATCCACTCTAGCCTTCTCAGCTTTCAGCTGTTCCTTCACTTTTGTCACTGTAGCGAGAAGGGAGGTACATGCCTGACGAAGAGCGACGACGGGCGTGGACCGGGCTGTTGTTTGAATTTTGAGCAGAAAGTATGGCTCAAGCGGGTGGGGGACTTTGTAGCCTGCGAATAACACTTCCGGATTCGCCAGTAGTTGTCTATGTAAATTCCAGCACGTTTGCAAGCAAATGTATATATGTATAGGTGTGAGCATCAGCGGAAAAGAGAGACAAGAAGAAAAAAGACGGATTCAAGAGGTCGAGATTTATACGCGTAAGAAGAATAACGCACCCTCGAATCATATTAGCCAATGTATGATCCTGCTTGGTGATTCTCACCGTTGCTGCATTTGGGATCTTCGTGTCTTCTGTCACGTCCAGTCTGTATCCGAGCGAGTGAGGGAAAGATATCAACAAGACAAGAAAGGAAGGAAGAGCAGGACAGAGGCTCAGTAACAGGTATAGAAGAGAAGGATGAGGAGGAAGATGAACGGATGAAGCAACAACGACACGAACAGGCGTTCACCATCTTCTGTACTCAGCCACCAATGCTCCGTCCTGTTTGGTGTGTTTGTCTCGTTGGCTGAAACGGCAGGCATGGCAGATCTGTGAGAGATGTCGTTAGGGCGTGTTGGAAGATGTTCAAACTGTGAGAGAGAACCAATGGTAAAAGACCAGGCACGATGTTTGCCTTAGACAATACTTATAAAAATCAAAATTAATTCAAATACATCTTTACTCGCCTTGACCAATCTCGTTTGGTTTAAACGTCTAACCTTCTTCAACACGCATTCTCGAACTTCACACTTCGTCACTCTCTCATCATCCAGCATGGCTCACCTTCGAATCGGTACGTTATGAGATTGATCCGACGTGCTGTGCAGGCGTTCAAGCGCTTATATTTTTGTTTTTCCTCTTGTGTGGAAATCATCTGGACATCCATTCTGCCTGTTCCATCTCCCATTAATTAGTAGCCGCTGCTCCTCTAGGCCGATCAGCCATCTCTCTCAAACCCATCAGCCTATCTCAAGTTAGTTTTGTGCTTCTGATGCAGGATCCCTCGTTACACAATTAGCGGAAGAAGAGGACAAATACTGATGCTCTCTTTCTTACTGCTTTCCATGAATCGCGTCGTCTCTGGGGCCCCCTTCTCCGTTGTCCATCGCTTCTTGCCTTTATTCTCTTTCCGAAACACAGAGAGGTATCTTTGATGTAATCGTTAAGAAAAACTCTGGAAAGGTTCGTGTATGATTGATTAGCTACTTTAATTCTTACGGTTTCTCTTGGCAATCTTGGAAAGAAACCACACTTGTCTTTCTTTTATTTATCCATTGGGAGATGGCCGATCCGACAGGGTGCTTAAGATACTTACGTTCTGACGTCTCTTTCTGTCTGCTCTGTACCTTCAGCCTATCATTCGCTATGGAACTGGAGGTCGGTCTTCTGTCTCTGGTCACACAGCAACTGTTTTCGGAGCCTCTGGATTCTTAGGTCGATATGTTGTCTCCAAGCTGGGTATGTCATTTTCCTACTTTACCCGAGGGGTGCTTCAGCCATTTTAATCAAGATACTCATCTCTTCCCATTGAAATATCCTCCTTATACTTTCTTGTTTTACAGCGAAGGCCGGTACTCAGGTCATCGTACCCTATCGAGATGCCGATGAAGTACGCTTTCTCCGAGTTGCCGGTGATCTTGGTCAGATCGTTCCCATGGTACGACTCTCCGTTCTGTCTGTTATGCTTCCATCAACGTACTGAAAGATTGTGTCATGGATGAAACATCGCTATTTCGTGCGGTTCTCTGCACACAGGAGTGGGATATCCGAAAACCTCACCAGATTGAAGAATGTCTCAGGCACTCTGATGTGGTGTACAACTTGGTGGGCAGAGATTGGGAGACCAGGTTCGTTTGTGTTTCTCTATTGTCTTCATGCTTGGTTGTGTTTGGAAGTTCAGTATTGGAATTCATTTATTTCTTGTATTGTTCTTGAGCAGAAACAACAAGTTTGATGACATCTTTGCCACCGGGCCAGGAGAGATCGCCCGGATTGCTAAAGAGAACAATGTCGATCGATTTATTCATGTCTCTCATCTGAATGCTGATCTCAACTCTCCTTCTAGCTTTTATCGGGTATGAATTTTCTTCTTCCTCAGCAAACTTCAGGTGTATCATACGGTTTCTTACCTTTTTGAACGTGCTTATGGAAAAATATATATAGGCCAAAGCCAAAGGAGAGGTTTTGGTTAGGGAGGCTTTCCCAGATGCAACCATCGTCCGGCCGTCCGCTATTTTCGGATTTGAGGATCGATTACTTAATCAGGCTGCACGTAAGTATTTGGCTGTATTGCCTTGCATATGATCTGGACAGGGTCTCAATCCATGGTTGATCATGTTTTCGTCTTCCAGGATGGCCTTTCCTTTGGTGCCAAAACAACGGAAAGACCCAGATTCGACCGGTCCATGTATGTGGTTTTTCTTTATTCCATGTATATTGCCAAATGTGATTGGTATGACTGATTCTTCTGTGATGCCTCAGTTCACCAACTTGTCTCATGCGCTAGTGAACCTCATGGATGCCGACCATTCATCACCTGGTTTGACGCTCAGTCTGCCTGGACCTAAGACGTACACTAACGGCCAACTACTCGAGACCATTCGAACATTCACACTGAAGAATCCATCTCTGCTCGAGGTCTCTCTTCCCAAGACCCCGCTTCAATTCGTGGCTGGAATCACAAACAGAGTACTATGGTGGCCGTTCATGGATAGGGATAAGATCGAGCGAGCATACATCAACGACCTGACAGATGCCGATATCCGAATAGCCAAGCAGGGTTTAAGCGCAACTGATAGTTGGAGGGTTTGTGGTTTCGAGCTCGATCAACTGGATACCATTGAGGATCATGCGATCAAATACCTGAGGATATACCGTCCTTAGTACGTCATTTTTTTTCCTTATCATCGCTTATTGAAGTTTCCTCCCCCTTTATTGACATGATTTGATGGGTTTCTATTACTTTCCTCTTCACCTCTACAGTGATAGGGTTGTTGAACCGTCAACTGTTGGATCCGTCTACAAGAATCAAAAGACCAAGGCCTACAAAGTCATCGAGTAGAGAAAGCTTCGTTCTTGCATCGTTCACTTTATCATCCTTTGCTTGCGTGCCACTATAATTCTTTTGTCTTGTTGTCTTTTCAATCCGTCTTGACCGTCTTGTTGTTATTCTTTTCACCGTTGTTATCTTTTACTGTTTCTTTTTGTTGTTTTTCTGTTCAGACACTACTTTTTCTTTCTTTGTGTTGGTTGTAAAAATGTCCAGATGTGATGTTTTCTTTGTATGTTGTTCCGGTGACTAACCGCCGACATTTTATATGAACTTTCTCGAAGAAATAAGGATATACCGACCATCTTGAGCTACAGAAAGAACATAACAACTACCTTTATAATCATTGCCATTTCTCAACGAACAAGGATGTCCGGCCGACCTGTTGATCTCCCTCGACACGACTTTTTCCAATCAGACGAAACGTTTTCGCTCTCGATCTATGTCAAAAACATGAAACCGGAGGACGTGTCTGTTTCGTTCAGGGGACGATCCGTTCGTTTTCGACCTTCCTTTCTCCTTCTCTTTTGCGAAGAAAGATAAAGACTGAGATTCCGGTTATGCTTTGCTGTTTTTTCCCCCTCTTTGTGTGGTCTTCCTTCCTTCTTCTGGATTGGCACATCTGGTAAAGGAGTTCATTTAGATCAAGTTGATTCTTGGGAAAGACACGTACGACCTGAACCCGCTCTCACATGAGATCGATACCGAACGATCAAGCTATAGGGTCGTGTCTGTCAAGATCGAATTGACGTTGGCCAAGATCGATAAGGGAGTCAGATGGTTGGGTTTGATTGGCGACGAAACTGCCACTCGTATGTTCATCTTCTTCTTCTCGTTTGGACTGTTCCTGTTGATGAACGATTGTCTGTCTGTCTGTCTGTCTGTCTGTCTGACTGGCGCTTTGGGGGGTTGAATCGGGACGGGATACGAGTAGATATGTCGGCTAGTAAACCAAACGAGTCATCGTCGAGTGCCAACTCGGTGCAGAAGCCAAAAAAAGATTGGTCGAAAGTCGTTGACGAAGAGATGGAGAGTTTGAAGAAAGCAGATGGCGCTAATGTTCGTATCTTTTCTGTGTTGCTCACCTAAAAACTTTTTACTCTCTGGATATCTTCCTAGGTTCGACTGACTCAAGATCTGATTCGATAAACATTTACCAAATACAGGAAGAATCAGATGTGAATGAACTCTTCAGGAGCATATACGCCAATGCCGATGAGGATTCGAGGAAGGCGATGATCAAATCCATGCAGGAGAGTGGAGGTATGATGTTTTCTTGTTGCACTTTCTCCTTATGTTGTTTCAAAGCTGAGCGCGTAGTCTCTTCTGAAACTCTTTCTATGACCGACTGATGAACGGCTGTAGGAACGACACTTTCGACAAACTGGAAGGATATAGGATCAAAGAAGACACAGGTTACACCTCCGGAAGGGATGATCGCTAAGAAGTGGGAGCAATGATTCCGGGGAAGGGGATCCCAAAATGTAAGCTGTGGATATATGGGTTGTGAGGAATGTGTGAGATCACACTGGTATCATCCATGCGCTTGTTCTCGAGCAGAGACCAAAGTTCAAAGTAGAGAGAGACGAGAGAAGCGTGGCAGTTGGGCATAGAGGGAGGGCAAAGAAAAAGAGAGAAAAGTACATGCGATGATACATATGGTGTACAATGAAGAAACCCAACCCAACTTTTCGAACTGGCACTACCGAAGTTGTTATCAATCCGACTCTTCGTCCTCTTCGTCTTCACCTTCGCCTTCTTCACTGGAGGCCATCGCTGGAGCGGCCTCTGTCTGCTTCTTTGACTTCTTTCCAGCTCGGCTGGCCTTTTGGTCTGGTCCTCCACTGCTTTCAACTGGATCCGGCACGGTCTATATTGTGATCCAAGGTGAGAAGACGGCATGTCGGGATCAGAGAGTAGGCGAGGAAGCAACGGGTGAGACGGGAGAGAAGATAAACGAGGATACAGAATAAAGAGACGGACGGAAGCGGTATCGATTAGGAAATCGAACATGGGCGAGTTCATAATCGTCCGTTTCCTACAAGTCCAGGATTTCGTGATCAGGAAGGATCCAATGAGAAAAGAAAAGAGAAGCATTCAGTTATGGAAGAATGAGAACGATAAGGAAGAAAGAAAGAAGGAAAGAAAGGCAGAACAAACAGATGGTATGGCATGAGCTTCTTTCCTTTTGTCTTTGAGGCCTCTTCCGACGCGGCAGAGACGAGGGAAGCCATGAATAGTTCGAGCGCCTTTGCTTTATGTTTTTGAAACCAGGATTGTGAGGAGATGCATTCAGACACGTAAAGAGTAATTAGGATTGATAATAGCGATATATACGAAGACGAAGACGGAAAAGGTCTTACACACTAGAACGGGCGTGGCCATGGCGACCTTGCCTACGTCTTCATCCGTCTGCATGATCTTCTTTATCCGGGCCTGACGGAGAAAAGAAGAAGCTAAGCTTAGCTATACAAACTCCAGTCATCTATGCTTGGAGAAGGAAACAAGAAGGGAACCAACCACCGGGAACTAGAGGAGGAAGAAGAAGAAGAAAAGATTGAAAAGTCCGACGGGTCAGCAACAGAGATTCGAGAGAAAGAAACGTAACAGAGTCAAGAACAGGCTCGACCTTTGTTTGTTTAGTTTTCTTCATGAGTTGAATGGTCGGAATCGTGCCGGGCAGACTCCAAGAAGAATCTGTGTGTGTGTGTGTGTGTGTGTGTGTGTGTGTGGATTGAAGAGGGAAGCTTGGAAAGGAGGAAGGGATGATGGGTGTCAAGTAAGGAAATAGAGAAAAGAAGAAGAGGACTATAGAAATTACTAGATTTTCTCTTTCCTTGAAGTCTATAGTCTTCCTTGTCTGCCTTCCTGCCTTGGTTCTGCTATTTTCTTACTCGCTTTCTGGATATGAATTCCTTGTTTACGCTTACGTGTCTTGCACTACTGTCCATTTGATCTGTTGCTGCAGTAAATAGGAGTGTTCGTCTGGTGTAGGAAGAGAGAGGTTCGGTAGAGAATCGAATCAAACTATGTCCACACACGTATCGAGGACCATCTCGTTGGGCGCGGTCTGGATCTAATCGTCCAGATCATGTGTCATCCGTTTTCTTTCGTCCGAGAGATGAGCAAGGAGCTGAACAATACTGTTGACCTGCCACAACCAAACATGTAGTATAGAGACTGAAGGATATAAAGGAAAGAAGAAAGAAGAAGGAGCCGTTCAGACGCGTCGGGGAGATAGAAATGTTCCCGACGCGTTTCATGTGCCAGTGAAATAGTTCACTCTCACCCACTCACTCACTTAAACTTTGCAGCTTGTGCACTCATCCTCAAACACACATACTCGTTTGCCTTCACATTTACATTCACGATGGGTCGATCGGCAAAGCTTATGAAGAGGCCGTGAGTGATTTCATCTTTTTTTAATAAAAATATTGTTTTTCTTATTCATTCATTTAATATGAAATATGTTCTTCAATTTTTCATGCTGTTCTTTCTCTGGGATTATCATTACGGCTCATTTCGCTCCCCCACTGATACATACGTCTTTTCTCGGTTCGGATCCTTTTTGACTTGACTCGGCTAATAGGACGAAGAAGGAAAAAGACGTGAAAAAGACGGTGTCGAGTGCAAGCAAACCGATCGTTGCTGCTCCTCCGGCCCCGGTCTCGAGAGCTCCTCCTCAGCAGGCTCAGGCGGTCAATCCGGCTGCGAAACGAAGGAAGACGCTAAGGGCGAGAGCCGATAAGGTGGGTCCTTCCGAATCAATCTTGTTTACTCTTTGCTTTGCATGTTTTCTCTCGATTCCTTGGCTATCTTTTCATGCCGGTGACTGAATCCTAGGCAATATAGAAAACTTAATCTTCGATAACAGAAACAAATGAAACGAGCGAACAGAAAAAAAAAAGAAAAAAAAAAAAGAAGAAAGGAGTTTTGATGGAATGAAGAGGTTACGAGTTGATTGAAACCAGCGTTCTCCTCATGATAAATGTAGCTTGTCTTCCCAGCAAAAGGCAAGACAAAGTAAACGATGTGTCTGTCCCTCACAGAGAGTATGTCAAACGCTGCACCATCCAAGCACACGAGAGCGAGAGCGGGTTGATGAAAGAAGTGAAATAAGATAAAATAAAATAAAATAAAATAAAGGATAAATCTCTCTACAGCGCTTGTTCTGGATCGGATGATTGTTATATTATCATATATCGTTTTTTTATTTTTTATTTTGTTTTATTATTAAATTAATTTCTTTTTATTTTCCGAAGGACGATAGGAGAAAGAAAAAATAGAAAATTAGAAAAACCCAACGGATTTCTTTTTTGGAATCTCATCATCTCTTCTCTATCTAACCATCCGTCGCCCCTTGTTTGTGTTTTGACCTTAGGTCGATGTGCAGAATATGAAACCACCAAACGCATCCTCACAGATGGATGACCCAGCTGGACCGCTCTTTCCGTCTCCGTCGAGCAAGCCAGCATCCGATCCGTTCGTCGCCTTGGCTCCGGTAGCTCGGTCGGAACCGGTTAGCCAGACCAACCGACCACGAGTATCGACAGACCATCGTTCGAACTCTCTATCTTTTGTCGACACTCTGGATTCCTCCCCAGTCATATCGGGCACTACTGCCACTATGAACTCGACGAAACAAACGTCATCAAAGCAAAAGTCAAACCCAAACTCAAACTCAAACGCGGGTGGAAACAGCAGTGGCAATGCGAGTGGAAAGTCCGGTCCGTTAACAATCAGGAAGCAGAATGTGGTATGTCTGTTTTTCGTCTCTTCCTGTGTGTGTGTGTGCGTGTATGTGTGTGTGTGTTCGTGTGTGTGTGTGTGTGTGTGTGTGTGTGTGTGTCCATTGAGTTTACACTCTTGATTTCTCATTCACTCTATCACTTTATTCAATTTCCGATTTTTCTCTTCGCCTGGTCCATGTGAAATTTCATGCTGGGCTCGGTCTCGATCTTGAACGCATGGTTCACTAGGCGTGCGATGCGTGTAGACGATCGAAGGTTTGTCCCGGTCCCAACTTTTTCTACTTTTCGTCCGCCCACCTTTTCCTCTTCTTCATCTTGTTTCTTCCCGGATCAAGCGACCGGGTCGGCAGGAGGGAAGGATTACCGAGAGTAGTCTAAGATATATATATACACACGTAATCGGCTGACGCGTCTTCTTGTTCTTTGCTCCCTGTTTGACCTATGTGACTATTTCTATTTGAATCTCACCCGAACCCCTCAAAAACTTCAAAGATCCGTTGTGTCCGGACCGCGGGAGTCGACAAAGTAAGTGATCGAGACTGAAACATTGCTATCCAGAAAACGTTGACTGATCAACTTGCCTTCCATCTTCTTGGCCCTGCTCGTTCTCTCTTTTTCATTTTCATTTTCTTTTTCTTGTTTGTGTTTGTGTTTGTGTTTGTGTTTGTATGGTCCTATGGTTACGTACGCATGGTCAATGGGGTTCAGTGTGATATGTGTATGTCAAAAAACATAATGTGCACGTAAGTTTCACCCATCCTTGGCCCGTCTTTTCATTTCGGTTCAGCGATCATTATCCGCCACGCGCTTATCTTCTTTTTCTCAATCCTCCTTCTTCTTTCCAGAGCTCACTATGTAACATCGTTGGCGGCAAAAGAACGGAAAAAGCCGAGTGGGCAGTCAACATCAAGAAATAGAGCTTCCTCCGGAAGTCTTGGACAAGTTCCAACAGACAAGCAGAAGCAGAGGAAACGAAAAGCAGTCGAGGTTGTACAGAGCGAAGACGAGGAAATTCAAGAGGACGACGGGTTCGTCCTTTGCTTCTCTGTTCACTGACGAGAGTCTTCTTTGTCCACTCCATGGCTCACTCATGTCATCCGTCTCCTCTCTCTTCACAGATCATCAGACTCACAGATAGAGCCTGCATCCGAAAACCAGTCTGCCTCGCATTCCAAAACAGCTACTCCGCAGATCCCGTCCCGACCGGAATTGTATTCCTCTTCGTCCGATGTGAACTATCCACCCTCTATGTTGTACCCTGTTGATCGACAACTACAGCCATACCTTCAGCCATATCGTCAATCATCAGCTTCTGCTTTGTCCTTATCATCCTCTTTATCTCCGGCTGCGGTAACAGTGAAGGCTTCAAACACGTCGAGTCTCCTGGCAGACTTCGATCCCTATCATAAACTCTCCACCATTCCCCAACACAACCCGAACACCACTACCAATCCCTCCTCCTCTTCTAGAAAAATCATTTCTCTGCATTCGCACGCTTCTAATCCAAGTCAACTGTCTCATCTGGTATCCATTCCTCCATCGCCTCTATCGACACCGACAGATACCACCGTGTCCCCTGTCGCAACACCAGCTCGGTTACCACCGTCGATCACCAACTTGTTGCTATACATGTTTTCGCCAACCCGAGTCAAAGACACGGAACTCGACTATTCGGATACTATGGTAGCCAGTCTCTCGGAAAGGATGGCACAACTCCTCAAGGATAAGCCAACGAAAGCTCATCTCTCGCTGAACGATCCGGCGCTGAGGATAGAGTCAGTACCTTTTGTTCTTCCTGTTTCTGCTGTATGACGTTTCCTTCACTGTCTGACCTGGGCGGATCTTGTCTCGTCGTTCTAATTCTTTCTTATGGTTTCCTTTCTCACATTCTTTCAGACTGGCAAAGGATCTGATAGAGTCTTTTATCATGATCGTCCGAATAAGATTACCCCTCATCGACCCAGAGCTCATTCGATCTCAACTTGATCCAGATGAGTCGAATAACCGTTCCTCAGTTGTATGGATGGCTCCCATTTTGGCTCATGGAGCAAGGTTCTCCGAACACCAAATCATCATCAACGGTGAGTTTTGTTAGAACTGATTACACTGCCAATCACGGACGTATGTTTGAGTGTAGATCAGGAAGACAAGAAACAGTATTCATCTCGCTTGTTACATGCCAACCGGATCTTCACAGATCGAGAAGAGACGACGTTGCTGAACGCCCAAAGGGACAGGAGAGAGACCGGTCGGACGAGAAGCCGACTAGTTAGTCTTCTTACGGCCAGAGCACAGGAAGTCTTGGAGGTCCATCGGATATACAGAACCGCTTCGTTAGAGAACGTACAGGCGGCTCTGTTGATGGAAGGTCTGGTGAACTGTAAGTCTTTCACTCTCTCTTTTCTCTTGTTTTCGTGGCCCTTTTCCTTCTCATGTTCTGTTCGTATTCCTTGTCGGGTTTTGGTTGATCTCGTTCTTGTTTGTCTCTCTCTTCTCTCTCTCTCTTGGGTTGAAGTGAAACCGGTGGTATCAAACAGAGAAGACAAAGCACACACAAAGCTGTTCTGGACATCGGTCGCGATCCAACATCTAATCAAACTTCGATGCAATCACAAAAATACAGTCGCTGCTCTACAAAGTGGGTTTACACGACAGAGTTAGTTGTCGAAAGACCCTCTGCTTTTTCTTGGTTTTCTCTCATCTTGTTTCTTGACCAATTCTCACTGTTTCTTGGGCCGTCTTGTTCTATCCTTCTTTGTTAGCCATACAAGTTGCTTGGTGGTCGGCTTGCTTTACTGATGCTTATCATGCAACCTACTGGCGTACCAAACCATGTTTGTACGTTCTCGTTCTTTCTGATTAACTTTATCATCCTCTAGATTCTGAAAGATATATATTTGTCTGAACGTTCTGGTCGAATTTGGGTAAATGTATGAGTAGACAGGATCAGGATTATAATACTTATCCCTTGTTGCTTCCAGATGATGAATCGACCCCAATGCAAGGGGTGGAACCCAATGTAGGTTTTCGATGGGATCAACCTTATATTCCGTTCGTGTTCTTTATCGGCATACTCGACTGACTCCACGTTGGTTTTGATCTATGTCCACACAAAAGCACTATGTTTGGTACCACGCTTCGAATGCTCACTCGCAAATCTGTCGACAGATGTACCTTGATCTGTTTACACCTGACAAAGAACAGAACGGCGTCCCATTGGATGCTATCCAGAATTTGATGGGTTCTCTCCAAAACTGGAGGTCGGGCTTCTTGAGCAAAGTAGGCGTCCCGGGCGGCTGGCCGGATAGCTGGGATTTTCTTGCCGCTGTCACAGCTTGTATGTCTTACTTTTGTACTTCCGATACACTCTCTGAAAGATTGGGCTTTTCCAGAATGTTGCAACTAAAGCGACGTCTCTGCTCTCTTCCCTCCTCTTTCACGATAGGTACCCTTGATACCAGTTATCATGTGTCTGTACCGTTTTCTCTCTGATCGCTACTCTTTCTGAGGAATTTCTGACGTAAAAAACCTCGCGTACTGCTTCCAATTCACACATACTTCCTCTTTCACACATCTTATAGTCTCTGGATTCGCCTGTGCGTCATTGTTTGGTCGATATCCTATCCATCTATAGCTCACACACTCATCCACTGGTTTCTTTTCTATCCTTCATTAGCATCCGGGCTGTCGAAGATTTTGGAATCAAAGAAGATCTTCAGGCAAAGCAGGCCGGAGTCCTGGCAGATCCGGCTGTACGGGTCGTTTGGGCAATGCTTTCATCGGAGGCCATGCATGCTGCCAATCGAATCTCTGCACTGGTAAGTGTGATCTGTGTATGTACTGACATCGGTCGGCCGCTCATCCTTTCTTCTTGATATCGCTTTTCGTTCTTCCAAGTCGGCCGTCTTGTCACAAAATGGATACCTCCGTCTAGACCCAAACACACTTCATCACCCGATCGTCGAGGCGGGCACCTATCTAGCCCAACACGGCTGTCCTTCATTTCAGTCTTGTGTGACTGGTCTGAGACAGTACGGAATGTCCTACGAAGGATGCTACGATGAGGCAGACATGATTCAAGAGATGTACGAGCGCGCGTTCAGACAAAAGCCAATGGCAGACGATGACAATGGCAGGAAAGGAAGGGCGTCGGGGGGTCTAGAATCGTTAGCAGATCACACGGCAATCTCAGTATGTCTGTCCTTGTTTCACCACCCTGGTTTTTTTAGGTTCTTCTGTTCTCTGCTAAACCTTCCCCTTGGCGGCTTTTCTGAAAGCAGAGATCCAAACAGGCTAGTGTGGAGGACGATACACTATTCTCCGACCGAACTATCCAATACTTAACCGGCCATCCTGGTACAATCCGGTTCACTAGATCTACAGAGAAACCGGACGGGTCAATTGGATCCGAGGCCCCACAAGCCACGATCTATAGAAACACAGATCCGAAGCTGTATCCCCAATCTTACGTTCAATCCCAAACTCAGTCACAGTCCCGATCAAGTCCTATTCAAGAAGTGCATAACGTAGCTCCTCAGATTCAGGCCCAGACCCAGGCTCCGTCTCCAACTCGATCCCGATCTCAAGTTGTTCAACCTCAAACTGTGAGCCAGCAGGCTGCACCAATCTCATCGCATCCATTCCAGAGCTCGTATCCTCATCCGCCATCATCATATAACGGGCTCTACTAAAACACAGTGAAACTCTATCGTTTGCTTCTCTCTCTCATTCTTTCTCGTTCTCTCTTTTCCACGACGTCCTTATGTTCACGTTCATGTCTATATAGTCCATGCCTCTCGAGGTCTTCTTCCTGTTAATCGACCTCTTAATAATCGTTCTCGTACATGCACAATCATATTTTCCCCCTTGTCGAATAGTTCTTATACCATGCGTGCCGAAACAGATGCCGGTTAGTTGGGCGCAGTCGTTTTCTTGGCAAATATCGGCCCGGTGACGTTTTCACCGGCCATAACTCCTACTCCTCCATCATCTCTTGTCTTTCCATCACTTAACACCACCGCCACCTAACTCTCGACAACGACCATGATTAAGAAACTCATTCGGAAAGCCTCGTTGTCTTCAAACTCTTCTGAATCTACTCCTTCGTTCAGTCAGATTGATAACAATCGTCGACGATCACAACCATCGGCGTCCAGCTCGGCTAGCATCCCGGAATCAAATGTCGTTAATCAGCGATTCGCTCCTCCTGCTGGTATCCCTCCTCCCTCGTACAACAATTCGGTAGACGTATCTTCTGGATCGTTGAGGTCCGTTCCGAATCCACCTGAGTCAAGCGCTGTAAAGCCAGTCGAACGGAGTCATGTCATACTAGCCGAAGGAGAGGAAGATCCGTTCGATGTATGCTCACGCGCGTTTCCTCTTGGAGTACTTTCATATATCAGCTATGAGATGTTGACATTGGGAATGTTTTCGATTCTGTCTTGGATTCGATGTATAGTTCTTGAGAAGATTTGACACCGTCTTTTTGATCGATGATTCAGGATCCATGGCTGGTGGAGTATGTCATTCATCTTTGGCTGGTCCTTTGTGTCTGTTTGCCTGACCATTATCGATATCCCTTTTCGTTTTCCTTCCCTTCGCGTTCTTGATGAGGAAGAGATGGAGAGAATGCAGAGATGCTCTGGCAAGCGTGGTCTCGTTAGTCGGCCATGAATCTTCCCCTTCTTTTTATCTGCGCTTTTTCTCATGTCAAACTCTGTACTCGTTCTTTACTTTTCCGCCCACTTGCCATACAGTACGGCCGCCAGATACGACGACGATGGGCTGGACGTCCATTTTCTCAACTCAACTCGGATCGGTCAGAACTTGAAGAATCCAGCTCAAGTGCTTGCCTTGTTCGAGAGTATCAGTCCCAGAGGAGGAACGCCAACGGGAACTCGGTTGGAGAAACTGCTGAATGATCACATCAGTCTTTTGGAGCGCTCTGCTAGGGATGGAAAAGCAGAGGAGATTAAACCACTAAATTTAGTTGTTTTGACCGACGGAGAGCCGACTGATGATCCAAGAAGTGTAATCATTGCTGCTGCCAAGGTCGGTTTCTCATATATTTCTTTACGGTTTGGAACGATTCTTCGTCCTTCTCTTTACAAGATCTCCTCGATACCGAGCATAGTTGACGAGTTATTGCTGACGTGATTCATGACACGAAACCAACTATCTTCAACAGAGGTTAGATAGAGGAAACTTCCCATTAGCTGCTCTAGGCATCTTTTTCCTTCAAATCGGTAATGACTCCAAGGCTACCGAGGCATTAAATGAACTAGATGATGACCTAGGGTCCGATATCAGAGACATCGTCGATACTTGCCCATACAAATCAGGTCAAAGGCTCGACCAGGGGTACATTGAGAAAGTCTTGATGGGTGGAGTGAACCGTCGGTTGGACAGAAAGAAAGTCTGAAAGCTTCTGTTTCCTTTTCCTCTTCGCTGTCTTTTGTGTTGTTTCTCTTTCTTCGTCTTTTCTTTTCTTTTCTTTTCTTGCATGCTCATCTGCTTCCATATATAATTCTGGTCAGAGTTCTATGCTCTCTCCACCTCTTCTGATTCACTGCTTTGAACGAATCCTCCTGTCAATTCACGGTTCAAACGACCAAATGCCTTTCTTCCATACATGTCGAGCACCTTTTCGTCAGAACGTATTTATATGAATAATTCGATCTCTCCTATCAGAACGAAGAGCACGAAGATACACGCCAGATTAGCAACAACAAGGCAACTATCTAGTTTGAAGAATGAAATTATATTATACGAGTGATTCAATGGGAAACAGACAAATCTATGAATGTGTGGAAGGGGAAAGTGATGTGGATGAACAGTGAAAGGTGTCGGTTGATAGTGACCATAGGGAGAGAGGGAAAGAGAGGCACACAAAAAGAAGAGCGAACTAGGCGTCGCCTGCTACAACTTGTAACGTCTTTGCTATCCTTGACTGTGCTCGAATCTGAGCATTCCAAAATCAGATACCTAACGTCAATCATACCATCAATCAACTCGAAGAAGAAAGGACGGACAAACTTTAGGACCATAATGGAACAACACAAAAGGAATGATACCCATCAAGACGGCCAGACAACCAAATATCGTGGCTGACCATCGAGGATTCAAATCTCGATACATCTTTGACAGAAAATGTGCCAGTTAGCTCGAGAGGCGTGGCTAGGAAGGGAAACAAGTAGCGTAGACTCACAGGTGTAATAAACAGAGGGAAAGCACCTTCAAACGACAAAGCAAAGAACAGAAGGTAGGTCGGTATGTATGGCACTCTTCCCTGTCTGCATCTTACCAGCAAATCACAGCGGAGTGGCACATACCTCCGAAAACGTTTCTTGAAAGACTCTGCGCTGCGAGCGCAGATGAGGCGTACTGATTACATCAGGTATATCAGCAAATTCATTTATGAGTGACCGGATCAAAGACAAGACGTTGACGTTCAAGAGAGACTCATTTATGTACCATTAGGTAGGCGTCTGCCAAATAACTAGGTGAAGTTGCCATTTTTGAGGTCAGAAAAATTCGGCAGTAATGAATGACTTCGAACATAAAGAAGACAAAGTCTCGAAAAAAGAGCGGCTCACTTGAATACAGAGAGACTGACAAACATCGCACGAGAATTGTGAGGTCAGTTGGCGTGTACAGCTCCTCAGCAAGAAAGAAATGTTGACAGACTAGATCACAAAAATTCCTAGGAAGACAACTGTCAGTCCAACAATCTGGACTCATAAGGAAAGGGAAGAGTTATAAGATGGATCTGAATTTTTGTCGAGTAGAATGTGAATATATAGAACGAACGGGTCCCATCCAGTGAACATTGGGATATGAAGTCTATATGAAAACACACCGAATCAAACTATGAGCAAATGCAAATCTCATTTGAGGAGAGGGAAGACGAGAGAAGATAGGATAGAGATATGAAGAGACGTACCCAACCAAAGATGAAGCAACCAATGGCAAATACTATGCCAGCCAGACATGCACTATAGAGTCTTGCCTCTGGCCCTCTTGTAGCAAAATTTTTTCTAAAAGGATAATACGTTGAATATTTCGTAAGTGAATGCGATCAGGACGGATGAGAAGATGAAAGAAGAAGAAGACAAACTTGTAGAGATAGTCTTGATAAAAGTTAAATCCAAATCCCAAGAAGGAAGCCACACTATATTTAAAACAAAAGTCGGGTCAGTGCCTCTGTCCCTAATCAATCTGTTGAGAGAGACGGGTATTCCAGGCAGAGGAACTCACATTAGACTTAAATAGACCAAACCCAATTGAATGGTACCAAACCCATACAGCTCCTCAAACACGAATGGAATTGCCTCCACAATTCCATATAGAATACCCCAGGCAAAGCCGACCCAAAGGGAGAAGGTGAACACAACGGGCTCGGTAAACAAGAAGTGGAGAGGTCTTTTGAGGGATAACTTGATGAGTTCGGTCAGAGGAGGTCGAGTAAGCTCAGAAGGCGATCGATAGATTGGATTTTTGGTCTCTTCGCGTTTCTTTCGAGCTATTCGGGTCAGCAAGACGGTGGCTAGGGATTCATATGTCCAACAAAAGAATCCGTACTGTAAGTTTTCGAGATAGTAAAGATTCAAGGGAAAGAGGGAAACTCACATCGGGTTTCCTTCAAGCAGATCAGCATGGCCGGAATCAATCCTCCTCCTAAAAGTCTATCATCGAAAATTGATGTATATATATATATCAGCGCTTGTGACTTGGGAAAGTATGAGAAAGAAACACGGAAATCAAGGAAAGCCTCTCACATCAATGTGATCCATTGAACCCATCGCCATCCGAGTCTATCATTGGCCGCCACGAAGCACATAGCAAACGCGCCCAAACCCGTCCCGCCAAGAGCGAACAAAGCAAAGATACTCATAGGAAGGCCTCGACTTTTAGAAGGAGTAGACAAAGCTCATAGAGTTAGGTCGCACGAGGAAAGGCTTTCCAAGGGACTATGATGAAAATCGACGAAAGACAAACTCTTTAGTTTTCCAGATATCGGCCTGAATAGCATGTAACAAACGGACCGGATATCAATGGTCAATGCGCGATCGAATCAAACCGGATGTGACCAACAGATTAGACATACTAGTGATCCGCCGACCATTGTACTACCTGTGCTTCCAGCGCATCTTTATCAACCTGCAAGTCAGCTTGCTGGAAACAATGTTGTCGAGAAGAATCAGAAAATAGTAGGTGAGAAATACTAACCCCTGTATGAACCGCGCAATCAGAACTGTCTCCAGACTGATGGGATTTCCCTCGTAGGATATCAGTAGCCGATAAGAGACAAGGTTGATGGAGAAAAAAGAGATGCGAGGGAAGCAAGGCTGACTAACTTTTGAGCGAGGGCGACAGGAATAGTGAACACTGCACAACGCCGCGGCCAAGACGAGAGAAGTGAGGTAAGCCACAAAGAAAACAGAGCATGAAGGAACGATTGTCAGATGAGAAGTACGTCCATTCGAACGAACAAAGGTGTGCACGTACGGGCAAAGATGATAGCCGAGCCAATATAGAGGGCGTTTCTTCCCCATTCCTCTGAGAACGGAGCCAGTGCTAAAGGAGCGATCGCGAAACCCCAGGCGTAGCTATTCAAGTACAATCCCAAATACCGTCAGCTTTCCGGAAGGCCCGGTTCAAATAACGAACGAGACAACTTACAGTGCTATACCCAGTGCGCCTTGTAGTGTAGAGAACCCTAGTTCAGCATTCATCCCGGAAATCCCAATCGCAAACGAGGATAGATTCCACGACGCCATTAGTGTGTATGTCACTGCGGTCATAGTGATAGCCCATTTCCTATTCGATTTTTTTTAATATGACCATCCGGAGAGTTGGGTTTTACAAGGGAAAGAACAGATCGATCTGTACAGTTAGATGGCATGGTACAGTGCATTGGAGGATCAAAGGTAGGGAAGTAAGCTAACCTTCCAGGCGAAAAGTTGAAGGGATCTCTGGGATCGTCGATTTCGAACTCGACCTATTTGTTCGGCGCACACCGATGAAAACAAATGGATGAGTATAATATCATGCTTACTATCCATCCCAATCGTCTCGTCAAGTAGCTCTCTTCTTCAGATGAACGAACTCACCAGGATGAACTCTTCCTTTTCGTCTGCATCTACCTGTTCAGTTCTTGTTTGTTGTCCGCTCACTCGAGTAGGACTTGAGCTGCTGGACTCCATATCGGTACGAACTGATCCTTCTTGTGATTCCGGTGACTGCTGGCTCATTCCGGCAAATGCTGAATTCGCTTAATCTTCTGTGTGTTATTCTGTATCCTATATGTGTCCTTGTCTGAACAGATAAAAGAAGAAGAAAGTAACAAGTCAAACAGATAGAGGTAGAATGACTCGTCGAGTTTCAAATCCTCTATAACCTATCTAGCCTCCGAGTACGCAAAAGAAAATGAAGCCTTGGTTCGAGCGTTAGTCATAGCTGGCTCCGGTTTGGATGCGTCCGGACTTGATCGGCCGTGTGGAGGGCGATGCCGAAATGTGCTGTTCCTGTATTTACTAGGAACAAAGATAGCCGCGGGCAATTTGGGCACGTGTCATCACGTGACCTGATCGACCCCGTCAACGCACGACGCGTTCATGCAAATCGCGTCCTCCGCCACGACGCGTCTATGATTGTTGCAGTATGATATTCTTCTTCTTCTTCTTGTCCGTTCCACCTCGATCAAATCTAACCAGCAAGTCCCTCGGTCGAGTTAAAGATGCCAGCCAACCCATCTGGAATCTCCCGGACGTCGCCTCTGTATGTGTCTTTCAGATGAGTTGATATATCTCGAGGAATAGGAGCACCTTGTTCGGGCTGACAAGCTTCTTCTGTTCAAATCACCTTTCTTTCAGACCACCTCTCTACTGTTCATCTTTTGCTTCTCTCTCGATCTCGCTTCATTTCGTTTGGTTTACGATCTGACCAACTAGCCTCTTTTCTAAACTGCACGCGAACAGACTACTTTTTCTCCAAAGTCGAACCGACGCTGACCTTGTTCGGCGCGGCATACGCCCTCTTCTTCCCAGGAGCATACCATGATAATCTGATTCATTATCGAGATCATATTCTTCTGGGCGACAAGGGAGGTGGCCTCCGAACGGCCATCGTCACTAATAGTCTAGGAAACTGTTCGTTTATCATCTTCCTTGTCTCTTTCTCTGTCTCTGTTGTGGACAATACTAGCTTCGTCTAATCAACCTTCTCTCCTTCTCTCCTTCTTTTCTTCCTCCACCGTACTCCCTTCATAGGCTATCTCCTACTGGCAATGATCTCGTTCTTCCTTCTCCCAACTCTCACAGACAATTTGGCTCCCTACCCGGTCATTCACGAGAACATCCTGGTCACCTTCCTCCTCTGCCTTGCAGCATGCGATGTCAGTATCTCTGTTTCTTCTTCTATACACAATATTGTCCTGGACTATGATCTTCTAATTAAGCAACCGCTTGCCTCTGGCAAACATATGACATGGCTCATTCAGTTGACCCATATCTATGTAGTGCTGTCCCATCTTCCCGAAACGGTTTATGCCTATCCTTTCTCCAAATGGTCGAATTTGATTTGGGGAAACGTTGGGATCACCGCTGTACTTTTCTTCGTTCGGTTCGTCCATCTGTCCACTCTCGGTGCTCTTCTCTTTCTGTTTGATCGTTTGTCTTCCTAGATCGACTTCTTACCTTTGATTCTCGATCTTGTTTCCCCGACGATGATGATGCAAATGATCGTTGTCGATCATCAGTTGTCTTTGGTTTCTGGGCTACGGGCGCCCTTACTATGGCTTGGGTGATTCCGAACGAAAACGAATGAAGGACAAATCGCACGAACCTCGATTTGGAGGGTCTCATCGACCAAAAGATCGGGTTGACTACGAGAGACTTAAAGTTGGAAGCAGCTCTAGTGGCAGTTGGAGCAGGCAAGATTAATCGGGTTGTCTCAAGATAGATCTTACGCTCTCAAAGATACAAACTAGCCGACAGAGGAAAAAAGGTAGAAGGCTCGATATATGAAAAGGAATAGAACATCAAAAAAAAGATGTGTATATGAAGTATATTCCAAAATTTAAAAGAAAAGATCTCAATCTTAACCGTCGTTCACTGGACCTCCGCCTTCCGTACCCGTGCTCACTCAGTAGTAACCAGCGAGTTGATAGAGAACTGCCAAAAAGACCAAAAAGAGCACGGCAAAGAGGATAGCGACCGGGGTACCGTATGCTGCGATGATTCATGAACGCAAAAACAAAACACAAACCCCAAACGATGAGAAACGTAAGCAGAGGCAAGAGGCAAGAGACGACAAGAAGCGGCGCCATCTTGAAATTCGCCCTGATCGGTATAGAAGAAACGTAATATGAAGGAAGGGACAAACTGGCATCGAAAGTTTCTGGAACGGTGATCACCCGAACAGTGTTATCTGCGCTCCCTGAACAGATCAGATTTCCGGACGGGTTGAAACGTAAGACTGTCGGGGGTAGAGCATGCGCTCGAAGGATTCGAAGAAGAGGCTGGTGATAGTCCCAATCATCTCTGTCAGTAAGGACCCAAGGAAGAGAATGTTTAGAGAAAAAGCAGAGATTCATTTACAGCAGAATTAGAAGTGTCAACGATCCCTACACTCAAATCCGAACATCCGTACGCCAACATCGTCCCTGATGTGCTGGTTGATCCAGTTCCACGTATAGTTGAGCCAGTTTAGCACGAATATCGCAGAAACGAATAGTCGGAAGAGTCAGACTAACCTGACGTCACAAACAGTGATAGGTTTGCTTGCCAACACTCTCGCCTTCCCAATCTTCCAATCTTCTTTCGTAGCCTCCCCTACCGGCGCCTTCTTCTCGTCACCTCCACTCTCACCTTCAGCCGGTTTGGCAGAAGTATCGAAAGTGCAGATGAAAGCTCGACGGGGATCGCCCTTCTTCTTCTGGATAGGCGCATTTAGAAGAGCAAAGAACTTCGAGGAGGTAGGACCTCGACCAAATCTGAATTCGTGTTCAAGGTTCAGGATTGAAATATGTCAGATGGAAAAGGAAGTCGAACTGAATTGGGGAAAGTCTTGCGACTGTACATACTTCCCACCTCGGAAGGTAGACTTAGCCTCGATCTTGATGGCGTCCCGGCTGATCGCTTCTATCTCCTTCGGCTTTGATATCGATTCACTTGGTTGTCCTTGCCCCGTCGATAGAGAATACACGTGGATTGTAGTTGACGTTGTGACCGCAAGCTAGAAAGAGGAAGACCATAGTTTCAGAGAGACGTTCGATTTCGGATGTGCAACCTAGTTCCAACCGCTTTGGAATGGGTGATGAGGAAAGAAATGAAATAAAGAGACGCACCTGAGCACCGTCATCACTAAAGTCCAAATCATAGACATCTCCAAAGCCGACTTTGTCAAACGACAAGCGTTGATACGCAGGCTCAAGAGATGGAAACGAGAGGATCGAGACCTATACCAGATAACATTCATGTTGTATGTTTAGCTATGTATTTCTGACGAAAGAAATCCAGAACAGCAGAGAAAGAGTTCGAGAACAAACTTGGTTGTGTGATGTTCCGACAGCCAACAGTGATCCATCGCGCGAGAAAGCAGTCAATTTCTATACTCGAGAAATATTCAGAAGGAACAGAACCTTTGATTAGCTCTTTTCGCGGGGAGTCGAACAGACAAGACCCGTCAGGTAGATAATTATCCACTCTTACCTGGTAAGGGTAATCTTCTCTATCAGAATAGTCGGCCGAGAACGTCCGGATCGAATTCTTCAGTTGGATTCTGATCGCGAAAAAGCTCATATCCGGTTCAGCCTATGTTCGAACGCCAGGACTGAGGAACTAGAAAAGATGGTTTGTACTTTTCGTCAGTCAGATCAAATACTCTGCAATGGTCGTTCGTTCCGTTTCGGAGTTGAGCGGGTGCAGAGTTAATCCCTGCCGCCAACTCTTTGGTCTGCTCAGCCAACGAGAACATAGATCAGTCAGTGAATTGCTGAGCTCTGTATGCAAGGTATTATACTCATAACGCTACAAGAAACAAGACGAAGAAGAGAGCAAAGAAGCGAAATGAACCTTTGGGTTGAGAGCCAACGTCATAGGAGCGTCTTCCCCGGCCCGCAATTCGTATTCGTCCAAGATATTCAGCTTCGTTGCTTTCACGTCAACCTGGCATAATTTCTGTTACGTATGAATCGCATCAGAGGGACAGAATCGTTCCCGATCATAGGATCATCAGCTGGAGGATAACAGAACAAGCGCCGTCATTACAAACTTCTACCCGAATGTCATACTAACTAGTTTGTTTTTAACACCTGAACGAGTTGCTCCGCCACCCCCACCCAGGACTACATGAGAGTCAGATTGGAAGGCAATTGAGTACACGGGGAAACTGGGAGTCTCTTGAGAGAAATGCTCTGTTCGAGTCATCGTTCGTGAGGAAAGTATAAGGTAAACAATGGATGCGATGATGGTTGTTGCTGTGGAAGATGATGATGAGAAACTCGCGACGACTTAATTACATCAGTACAATATATTTTCAATCAAAATCAGGGAACAAGTACCATCTTTCATCCCACATACCATCTACCATTCATCATCCACAAAAGAGGATATTGCCTACTTTGATAGTGATGCCTCGACCTCGATCTCGCTCTCGCTCTCCTCCCAGATCTCGGCAAACCGGTAATGACGATAGGGGTTACCGACGGCCTTCACCCCCTCCCTCCCGATCAGGGTACTCTTCCCGGCCTCGCGACTCTGGACCCGATAGAGATCGCTCAGTCGGCCGATCAAACAGATACACAAGCGAAGACAGAGAAAAAGAAAGAGAAAACGATAGGAGACGATACGACGAGAAAAGAAATAGGAGTAGAAGTCCCTCAAGGGCAGGAAATGGACCTGTGAGTTTCTCTCGCATTCGTTGCATATGTCAATAGAATGGAAAGTATAACGAATGCCGGTTTACAGACCTGGTATCTGATCTGACTTAACTCGACTCTTTACATATGACGGACGCTTGAAACTGTGTCACAATTGTCGAATGCCAAACCATAATCAGGGTGGTCCAGTGATGGCTCCACCTTCGCCTAAACGCGAAGCCCCGAAGCCCAATTTTGAAAACTCTGGGTATGGTCGTCCTATAACTTCCTCATTAAACTACTCCCAGAGCATGTTGACACGATAGTCCTGCGATATCTTTTGGTTGTTTTGGCTGACGATCGTCCGTGTTGACACGTCTCGCATCATCAGCTTATTGGCGGCAGAGACAAACACAACAGCTACGGGTGCGGTGCTAAAGTATAACGAGCCGCCGGAAGCTCGGAAACCTACGTTGAACTGGAGATTATACGTGTTCAAGGGCAAGGAGCAGGTTGGTCAGTAGATTTCTTTCTCTCTTCCATTTCGATGCTCCCCCCTGTGCGGTGCGGATGGAAACAGAACTGAGAGTTCCTATCTGCATCTTCTCGGTCCGGATGTAGACATATTTCATATTCATAGGCAATCTGCATATCTGGTAGGAAGGGACAGTGCTGTGGGTGTGCATTCTGTTGTATCTTCAGAACGAATAATGTTCCAATATTCAGTGTACTTTTACCTTTGATGTCTTGTTTAGATCGTGGATATCCCTTCGGCCCATCCATCTTGTTCGAAACAACACGCTGTAATTCAATTTCGACTGATAAGAACGAGAAATGAATTCGGTGATGAATCTTCAAGCGTCAAGTACGTGTGGATTCAAGCTTGACAATCTTTGTAGCTATCCCCTCCTGTGCCTAGACTCGATTGACGAGATGCTCTCGTTTGGGTTCCCTCTTCTTCTTTACCTGACAGGCCTTTTGTCATTGACCTGGACTCTACCAATGCGACGTTTGTCAACGACCAAGAGATTCCTCCTTCGAGATACTATGAACTCAAGGCCTCGGATGGTTCGTCTTTTATCTGGTCTGGTCTGAAGATAATGAGCGTAGTCGTGCTGATCGTCTAGATGCCAACCTTCCCTTTGCCATGATCCATCTTTCCGCAGTTCTCAAGTTTGGTCAGTCAACAAGAGAGTTTGTGCTTCTTCATGAGGAAGCTGCTTGAGGGCAAACTGAACCATAGATCTAGACAGATGGTCTATGTACGGTCGAATGGTGTAAAAATCTCTTATGACAATGTGTATGTGTGTATACGCATACATGGATTCAAAGATGAGACAAGAAGAGCAGAGGTGATTCTTCCTCTCGACTATCTCCTCTTTCCTTCTTGATCACAATCTCTTCTCGACATGTATCCTCTCTTCCCATTAGTCTTCCTCTCTGCTCAACCTTTCTCTACGTGATGACTTTGTTGAAGATGATGAATGGTAGAGACATCCCTAGAGTGGTGCAAAAGAGGGCTGTATGCGCCCGTTCCTGAATACTTGATTATATAGGCAACCACGCCTCCCTTAGACAACATCTATCTAAGTCCTTCTTTCCTTTCCTCTTTCTTTTTTTTCTCTCTTCTCCTTCTCCCTAGAAAATCATCATCGCCATAAGAGTTGAATGCTCCTCAGGACACTTCGATCTCTTCCTCCTACATATACGTTCTCTTATAGACAGACTGTATCTTCCCAACTCAAACGGGTATTCTCAATCACAGTTTCAAACAAGATGTCTGACGATCTGATCGCAAAGTTAACCGCCCTCGAGATCACTCCCAAGGTCATCAAGCATGAGCCGGTCGTAGGAGCTAAAGCATGGAAGGCTGCTTTGGAAGGAAAGGACGGAGTTCCCGCTGCCTGTCAGTATAAGTCTGTTTGCTTCATGTCCTTCTCTTTGCATTTGTTGTGAGGAAGGCATTAGAATTCGAATTCGAGAATTGCTTGATGGCTCGAATTGAAGATACAGCAGGATAATTCGGAGGGAACCTTCAGTTTGGTTTGAGTTAGCGTGCAAGATCACTGGTTTGACTCTCTCCTCTCTTTTGCTTGTCTGGATATATATAGTCGAGTGCACCAAGACTCTGGTTTTCAAGCCCAAGGTTTGTGCTCTTGAAACTCATTTCAACCGCTGCTGCCGTTCTGTCTATTATTTGAGTGTTCCGAATGAGTTCCCTTGAAGACTGACTTTTGTGCTCTATACAATCCTCAAAGACTGCCAAGACCGCTACTCCCGTCCCCGTTGTTATCATTGCCTCTGATGCTACCGAGACTCCCACCGGACCTTTGGGCAAGAAGCTCAATGTCAAGGAGATGAGACTCGCTAATGAGGATCTTATCAAAGAGTTCTTCGCTGTCGGCAAAGATGATGGTGAGTATCAACCTCTGAATATAATCCATTTACTTGCCTTTCCTCGAGATATGTGATATACTGATATCCTCAAATGCATTCGACCCCTCATCTAGTTTCTCCTCTTCACCTCACTTCCACCGTTCTTCCTAAGGTCCAAACCATCCTTTCTGCCTCCCTCGCCTCGTCCTCCGACCTTTTCGCTGTCCACGCATCTACTTCGGCCGAGACTATCTTCCTCTCTGGAGTCGAGCTCGGCAAGTTCCTTCGATCTGTTGGTAAGGAGATTCAGGAGGTCGACTTTGAAAGCATGAAGGTTGATACTCCGGCTAAGCCCGTTTCGTCCGCTCCTAAGCCTGAGTAAGCTTGCCTTCTTATCCTTCATCCGTCTAATTGCGCCGAATTCAAAGGACTGATCATCTCTGGCCTTTTGGGTGGACAAAAAGCAGCGCAAATAAGACAGCTGCTCTTGATAAGAAGAGGAGGGATGATGCTAAGATCGAAGGTGCCGACGAGATGTCGATTGGAATTGATAAGGATCTCGATTTCCCCGAGTGGTACAAGCGAGTAAGTATTACATTCTTAAGTCTGCCAGGCCTTTGTGCTTGGGATTGATGCTCACCTAAAGCGTTGATTGTCATCGTATGCTCGCCCTTCACGGAAATGAACGAACCAACTTTAGGTGTTGGTCAAAGGAGAGATGATCGAGTTAGTATATGGATTTTCACCGCTTATTAGGCTAGAACCTTCTGACATGCATGCGCGCTCGCAACTCCCCCTCTCCAACTAGTTACTATGATATCTCTGGATGCTACATCCTTCGACCTCAGTCTTACTCTATTTGGGAGTCCATCCAAGAGTTTTTCAACAAGGAGATTAAGAAGCTCGGAGTGCAGAACTCGTACTTCCCTATGTTCGTGTCAAACTCCCGATTGGAGAAGGAGAAGGATCATATTGAGGGTTTCGCCCCTGAGGTCGCTTGGGTTACCAGAGCGTAAGTTTCATACTCACTTTTCTTTTTCAAAGTGTTGCGCTGTCTTATGTATCTAACACTAATCGAGGCTTTTCTCTTGAGGGTTTGACAGTGGTCAGTCTGATTTGGAAGAGCCTATCGCCATCCGACCTACTTCCGAGACGGTCATGTACCCTTGTACGTCTTCACTCCTTTCTTAAATCTTTATCCAAATACCTATATGAACAAAGCATCTCTTTCTGCAACAATTGACAGACTACGCCAAGTGGATTCAGAGTCATCGAGATCTTCCTCTCC
Organism: Phaffia australis; assembly: GCA_014825575.1. Lineage (NCBI taxonomy): Eukaryota > Fungi > Basidiomycota > Tremellomycetes > Cystofilobasidiales > Mrakiaceae > Phaffia > Phaffia australis. Next base: position 44,101 of record MVAH01000069.1, on the reverse strand, counting down.
GACTCAACCAGTGGAACTCCGTCGTCCGATGGGAGTTCAAGAACCCCCGTCCGTGCTCTTGTCTCTTATGCCCGCTCCATCAAGCTGACATGTTGTACTGATCTGGTCTATCTTCTTTCTTATTACGCGTTTCTTTGGTTCTCTTTACCTTTCAGAGCCCTTCCTTCGAACTCGAGAGTTCCTTTGGCAGGAGGGCCATACTGCTTTCCTTCGACGAGAAGAGGCCGAGAAGGAGGTTCACCAGATCCTCGACATTTACCGACGAGTGTACGAGGAGCTTCTCGCTGTCCCTATGGTCAAAGGTGTCAAATCCGAGAACGAGAAGTTCGCTGGTGGTCTGTTTACCACGACCATCGAAGGTTTCATCCCTACCACCGGTCGAGGAATCCAAGCCGCTACCTCCCACTGTCTCGGTCAGAACTTCTCCAAGATGTTTGATATCAATGTTGAGGATCCTGAGAATGAGCGAGAGAAGATTCACGTGTGGCAGAACTCCTGGGGTTTGAGTACCCGATCGATCGGAGTGATGGTAATGACTCACGGAGATAATCAGGGAATGATCACTCCTCCCAGAGTTGCACCCATTCAGGTGGTCGTCATTCCTGTCGGTTTGACCATCAAGACATCGGACGAGATGAGGAAGAAGGTGTTTGATACCGTCGAGAAACTCGTTACCGATCTTCAGGCGAAGGACATCAGGATCAAGTCGGACACCAGAGAGGGTTACACCCCGGGCTTCAAGTGGGCTCACTGGGAGATGATGGTTCGTTTCCGTTTACTATACAACATCAGGGGATTCGACGATCTGACGGATGTGTGTTGTGTATATATTCCTCGTTTGATTTTTGGATTTGTTCTGTAGGGAGTTCCTCTTCGACTTGAGGTCGGACCCAAGGATGTCGAAAACGGCGAGACGTTGACTGTCCGACGAGACACCAAAGTCAAGGCCTCCGTCGGTCTCGCTGACATCACTACCACTATTCCTGCTCTTCTTGAGCAGATCCAGGCCGATATGTTTGCCAGGGCCCAGGCAGAGTTTGCCAAGCGACGAGTCGTCGTTGAGGAGTGGGACAAGCTGGTCCCGACATTGGACGCCAAGTGTGTGGCTGTGTTGCCTTGGTGTGAGGAGCCTGCTTGTGAGGATGAGATCAAAGATAGGAGTGCAGCCATGTTCGTAGACTCTGTTTGCTTTTCTTTTGCGCGTATGCATGTTCGCCATCACTGATCATGAACTTCAAAACGCTTCTTTCAATACAGTGCCCAGGCTGCTTCCAAGGAAGCTGTCGATGACAGAGTTCCTTCTTCTGGAGCAAAGACTCTGGCTATTCCGTTCGACCAGTCTGTTTACCCTTCGATCGAGGGAAAGACTTGCCCTGGTTGTGGAAAGGCTTCCAAGAGGTGGACCATGTTCGGACGAAGTCAGTATCTTTCAGTCTCTTTTAACGGTCGAATGTTACAAACACGACATCTGACCGTCGAGCTTCCTGTATCTGTTTGTTCGCATAGGTTACTAATCGTCTCGAGTGTTACTATATATAAAAAAGAAGAGTGGGTTAGGAGGATAGTTCTAGAGAAACGAAGGGAGGCTTCTGGGGATAGTCTTTTTCTTGGGCTGGTCGAGGTTTCATCTTTCTATATTTGTTTTGTCTTTGTTTCCGCTTCTGTTATTCGATGTGATTCCCTTGCGCTCTTTAGGCTCTCTGTCTATCTCCATTCTTTTATCGATATGTTGCCGAACAAGTGAACACACTCGGATGTATGAGTGGTAATATCTGACCCTCGCTCACCTTCGATTACTTGTCCGCAGTCAGAGGACCTTGATTCAATCACACACCATTTCTTTCTTTCGCTCTAAACATCCATCCCATCCAACAGTTCAAGCCGACAAGTCATGCTCGAGTATGTCCCTCTTGACTTGCTCTTGATTCATCTTTAACTTCTGTTGAACAGAACCGCGCGAGTAAAGACATATCACTTACCACGAAATTATCACGCGATGACTTGATATTCGGTAACAAACACCTTGGTCGTTCGGTTCCCTTCGTCTCGCACAGCCAAGACTTTATATGTTGTTGCATCCCACTCGTCAACTCTGGGATCTATTTCATTCTGCTGGAGAACATTGTCCGTTGTCTTCCTCCGCTCCTCCGTTCCTTGGCTTCTTTGATTCAGGAAACTTACAGTACTTTCATCGTGTTGGGTTGATCTTTTGGCAGGTGGTAGGAATTGTTGCGGGGGTGTTGACATTGGTACCTTCAGCAGTGGTAGGCAGTGCTGTGCCTTCGTTCACAGGGTGGATCTTTGCCATTCTCTGTTTTGCGGTAGCCGCGGTCCAGGTATTAGGACTCTTAGGTGTCGTCAAGGTACGTCTCTTCATCTCTTCTATTCCCTCATGATGTGTTCTGATTCGGGCCGAGACTAGCTCCAGATATCCACCGGTTGGAATTGGGGTTGACCGCCTTATGTCATTTATCGATTGATCTTTTCTCTTCCGCTTTTATGTTTCTTTCTTTGCGTGTCTGCCTATCTTTCTGACATGTAGGAGAAGAAAGGACTCTTTAGAGTCTATACGATCACAAACATCGTCGTTCAGCTCCTCGCGTTCACTGTGGCAGGGGTTCTGGTCCTCGTCTCTGGGCTTAGGCATAAGACAGCTGTCGCCAATTGCCAAACAGTCAGTCTATTCAGGTTTCTGTTCTCTTCCATCATGTCAGAAGGCTCTGTAAAAGCGATCTAATTTTATGTATGATTTCGATTTCTGCAACGATCTTTCAGACATATTATACTTCGGATTCTGCAAACTCAACGGCGTCCTTAGCTTCCCAAAGCAAGAAGATCTGCGACATTTTCATAATCGTTGACAATAGTTTGATGGGGTTAGTCTCGCTGTCATCCGGTTCTAATCTGATCTGGAAAGTCCGGTATAAGAGTAGTCTTGTTGATCATCGTCTGTCTTTGGTTATTACAGAGGTCTCTGGCTTCTGACATTCATTGTGCAAAGCTATTTGATGGCCGTCACTAGGCTTTACAGGCGCGAGGTTCGAGTGCTTTCTTCACTCTCTGAATGATACTTGAACTGGATAGGATTCTAACTGCTTTAGACCTTTCGTCTATGTTTTCCTCCCAAATGTAGCAAAAAGAAGATCACAGTCGATATTTCTCGTATGTCTTTATCGTTCGAATGTCTCTACGCTGTGTGTTGGTGTCAATACGAGTGTATCTTCTGACCATTCATTTGCAATCATAAATCGAAATAAAAAATATTAAAAAATAGAATGTACTCTACTAAAGGTGGATTCCCTGAAGAAGCAGAGAACATTCCTCTGTCCTTCCATCACACCGATCCAGTAGGGGATGTATGGAACACCCGACAATCGACCGATACTATTCGACGATACGACGCTGGACCGCCTGGAATGCGCAACAGCGGTATTAGCATCGTCGACGGAGAAGGATACAGGCGGCCAGTATCGGAGGCCAGATCACATGAACAAGGAGTGTATGGAAACCAGGAGGTGTATGATGCTTACCCTGTCGAACGAGGACACGAACAGGAGTATCTGAGTGATGAAGGAAGGGACAGAGCGTTTGTACCACCGATGGGCGGACACGAGGGATACGGGACAGAGGAGGCGATTTATAGGGATCAACACCGGCAGTAGCGAGGATAACGAGCTCATGGACTTATTTTCTCCCTTCTTCTTTTTCTTCTTCTCCTTCTTCTTTTCATCTATTGAATCTCTTTGGTTCTTATTCTTCGCGCGATATTTGGACGTTACTTGCGTATTGCTTATTCTCTCTTATCACTCCCTTGTCTTGCCCTCCTTTCCATATATCTATTGTCTCATCTGTCCCTCCTCTCGGGTTTGCTCGCCTGTTCTTGTTCTTGTTTTTCCATCATATGTATCCATCATGATTCTTGTCGTTCTACCAGGAAGAAAGAGGGAGGTCGACGGTAGATCACGTTGCACAGCTCAGCCACAAAATCGCACACACATCATCACCATCTTCCTTCTTTCTTTTGGTGGCCGTTCTTCATCATCGTCATCGTTATCATCTCTTTCACTCATCGTCTGTGCTTCTTCACATCCCTTGCTCAACATGGACATGGATATGCAGGACACGTTCACCCAGCAACAACAAATCTGGGCTCAACAAGATCAAGCGGCAAACAGTCGGATGTTGTGCGTTTCTTTCATTCAGTCCCTCTCTCTCGTGTAATTTACACATGTATACATACACACATTTGTTTGTGGTTTCTTGGTATTGGTTCGGAATTGATTCATGCTTTCTGTGGAAACGGGCGTTGATCATAACAAACTAGGGACCTGGTGTGTATCATGGATGCCACTGGGTCAATGGGTGTATGTATCCTTCGACTTACATCTATCTACCAAGAGGGAATAAGGAAAGCTAACAAACATCGAGTCCCGGACTTGATCTTTACTTCGGGTGGTTTGATTGTTGGAGTCTTATATCGCTTCAGGTAAGCTCTCTTTCTGGTTCTTGTCTTCCTTTTTTACTCTCGCTCCAGAGAGGAGTGTTTGATGTCGGTGGAATAGGTTTAATGATGCGGTTGCTGACGGGCGGATGACCTCTTGATTTAAACGTTAACAATATTTAGCTACGAAGAACATCGAGGAGGTAAGAGTTCTTCTACTTGATCTAAATTTCTAACCCTCTTCCCTTGTTGTATCATTGCACTTTCACTGATCGAACATACGGGCGTTGCTGGCGAACGACGCAACAGATCTGTACTTCGATCGTGAATTCAGAGAAATTATCCAGACCGGACGACCTAAGAGTATCTGTACGTATATCAACTACATCGTCCTGGCGCATTTCCTGTACAGTCAATAGTAAATGTGCTTACACCGTAAGCTTCTTCCCTTCTTCGACCTCTTCTGTCTTTTAGATAATCTCTTATAGAGATCACCCGCCTCAAGATCATAGTGTTAGTCTTTCTTATGATGATTCTTCTCAACCCATGGGCGGTAATCTGACGTCTCTGATTTCTACTCATGATCTGGCTCAGTATATAGTGCGGTATGTTCTCACCTGTCTCTCGACCATTCTGATATCAAGCATACACTCAAACTTTCTGTGGAATGCAAACCTATTTCGGTTTTTTCGTCAACCCGATCGGTACATTTAGAACCAATGCATTCACATCCTCAATTTCGCTCGTCAAAGAGCAACTCTCAGCTCTCTATGCTTCGGGAGGAGGGGACGGGCCAGAAGCCGTTACCGCCGCAATGGCAGCTTCTCTTGATGATGTGGAGTGGCGAGAAGACGCAGCAAAAATGGTCCGTCGGAAGATCTCTGCTTTGGGCTTCGAGGGATTGGGTATGAGCTAACTTTGTTGTCGGGTATATAGGTTGTGCTAGTGGCTGATGCGCCTCCTCAGTGAGTCAATTTTAATGCTCAGACACATATCTGCATATACTAACCGACTTATAATGTTTGCAGTGGGATTGGAGAGTACGGTGATGGATTCCCAAACGGGTCGCCCGATGGTAAGTCGACTTAGGTTCTATCGCCCATGTATTAAAACAGCAATTCATCCTTTGCGTCTTCCGTATCGTTTCTTTTTCTTGTTTCGTAGGCAAAGACCCTCTAGTACTTGCCCGAGAGATGGCCAGTCGAGGAATCACTATGTTTATCGTCGCATGTGAGCCTGCGCTGTCCGGATATACATACGGAAACGATCTGTTTAAAGCTCTCTGTCAGATCACAGCGGGAATGATGCTTCCACTAACAACGGCTTCACTCTTGTCTCATGCAATCGTACGTCTTATTCCTTTTTTACCTGTTTCGTCTTTATTCTGTCTTTCTAAGGCTGACAACTGGACACTCTGATATATCTTCCTTGTGGTTGATCTGCTTTCGTGTGGACTTGACATTATCAGGTTGGATCGGCACTAGAACATCTGGATATGGATCGACTCATTCGAGAAGTTGGACAGGCTGTTGGAGATCGATTGAGAGGTGGAGTTGAGACAGTAGATGATATAGCCAGAGAGCTGCATGAAAAGGTGTGTTTCTTCTGTGATATATTTCTCCTTTGACTGAGTCGATCGTTGATTGCTGTCCCTTCTCGTTTTGGCAACACCTTCCTTTCTCTCTCCCTGCCTTTCTCCTTCCAATGCACTCCAGTTGATGCTTCGAAATGAAACAACCAAATCATTGACGGTAGAAAACATTTATCGGGATTCGGAAGAAGCGACGAATAATGTTCAAGTATTCTCCTCGGCCCCAGACTTGGCTTCAGCCCGGCCGCATCTACAGAAAGTAAGTTCATTCCGTATGCATAATCTTGGTCCGATGCTGATATGGCCGTCGGGCTGATCGTCTGAATACGAATGATATCTACAACGGACAAAAGGTGAAAGGATCTAGGTAAGGCTTCTTTCTCATGACTTTCCAAGATTGGCCAGAAGGGAGAATGCATATGCTGACTTCTGTGGTCTCCCAACCGGTTTCTAAACACACCGTTCTTCGTATGCAGATTTACCGATGCCTACCTCATTTCTCGATACTCCTCGTCATCTTCTTCTGGGTATCGTCCTCCTATTCCTCCTCGCCCTAGCTCATCTGTACTCTCGTCAGGCGGTATTGTTCCAGCAACCACGCCCACCGCTTTCAACCCTTTCACGTCTTCCTCATCCTCATCCACTAGCACCAGTCTCCCTTCTTCGTCTTCCTTCTCCGCGTCGTCCTCAGCAGCAGCAGCTTCCACCTCACCTCCATCCAGAAGAGTTCTTTCTGATTTCAAAGCTTTTGGTGCCCAACCAAACACAGGCGTCTTTGGTGCCCCCTTCTCCAGCCCACAGTCAGGGTTTTCGCCTAGGTCAGCTGCGTCCGCATCAACTCCTAGAGGAATGAGAGGGGGCGATAGCGATGAGGATGACGACGATGATGAGATGGAGCAAGACAGGGATGAGGAGGAAATTGAGGAGGTCGCGGGGGGGATGTTTGTCAGCGAAGGTGGGCAGGGATTGAGGTTTGGAAGAGGAGCGATTAGCTTTGAGCAGGTTTGTATATTGTTTCTCCTTTTCCGTTTCCATGTATCCTTCTGACTCGATTCGTGTGTTTCCATTCCAAACTTGATCTTGACGTTTCTTCTTATTCGTTATCATTGGGATCCAATGAGAACAGGCGAGACGAATCGCTGTCGGAGCAGCATGGAGATCTAGAGGTTAAAGGGAAAAAAGAAGTACAATCTAGGCAATTTGTTCGTTCGTCTCATCAGAGTGTATCTTGGATTCATCTCTTTTCTTTCGGCAGATAAAGATTCCTCTTCGTGTTCTATTTATTTGGGATCGATACATGGGTCATATGATTGTCCTGAAAAATTGTACAGTTCTGACTTTCGTCTCATTTCTCAGAAGATGTCCCTTGCCTAAATTCCTTTTCTTCTTTGTCTTACGATGACTACCAAGACATAAAACGCATCCTACTCCCCACCTCTTTCATCATTTCTTATCTGTCTTTTGCTTAATTATCAATGCATGTTCCAAATCTTCTCTTTCTCTCTTCCTATACCCCTGTCTCTGTATGATTAAACGTTACGCGCATGACTTCATATCAATCGCGCACAGATGCGAGCACGAGTACTTGCACAGGCAAGAAATCATCTGGCGCGATCGTTTGTTGATCTCGTAGATTTCCTAGGAGCAATTGTAGTAGTTTCTGGTAAACCGCCCACCCGTCTTCGTTTTCCCTTCCCTCTTGCCGTCAGACTTGAATTCAAAGCAGAGGCGTCGTTTGTACCTTGCTCAAGAAGTAGAGGCATCGAACGTGAACAAGCAGTGCTAGATGAAATAGGGACTTGCACTGCCTCTACTGTCATGACGGGTGGTGCAAGTATGGAAGAAAGAGGAGGATTTGGGATGAACCTCTCAATGTAGTCGGCATCTTCTGGTTTCAAAGCTCCTGGTTGAGCTTCTGGCTCGCCTAGAAGATGCTTAGGTCGGTCTTCGACAGATGATGGAATTATCTCGGATGAGAGGGGTTTAGTTGACCCAATTGCGAAAGTGTCGTGTTTGTTTGTCGGCAGTGGTGTTGTCGGAGGCGGAGAAGGAGTAGGTGAGAGATGGGAAGGGAGCGTTGAAATGAGATCACTTGTTGTTTCTCCAACTGGTATCCTGAGTTCCGAATGAGAATTTCGTCTCGAATCAGATGGGAAAATTCCTTCGGACGAGACAGGGGGTGATGAAGGTGCAACAATTGCAAATGACAACGAGACATTCAGCCCAGTCTTATCTGGATGCGAGTGATGATCAGAAGTGGGTGTTTGAGGTGGTGAAGGCGTTGGAGAGATGTGTGAGCGTAATGTCGAGAATACAGTCTCGTCTTCTTTCGGCGGTTCTTTGTTCGTCAGAACTTCTGGTACCGAAGGGTTTTCCCCAGTGGTCTCGACATCAGAAAAGAGGGGTTTGTGTAGAGCAGAGCTTCCGGATCGAGACTCCGAGAGCGGATTGATAATCGATGGAGAAACTGAACTGTCCACTCTTCCGGGGAACACAGTAGTAGCTGCAGACGAAGGAAAGGCTAATCGCATTCGTTCATAGATAGTTTGGCTTCCTTCTTCTGGCTCCAACGAAAGGGTATAACCCATGGGAATCGAGTCAGGCACGGTTTCGGATGACGGCCTAGAACAAGGTGTGTGAAGTTCTTCGATATCGGTCTCTTCCTCCTCGATAGCTTCCTCGTTCGCTCGCTCTTCCATATCAGCTGCTTGGGAAGCCTTCCACGCGGCTTCCGCTCGCAAGACTCTATTGCTAATGTCTTCTCTTTTGTTACCCAGTTCGGTACTTCTCCAGAAAATGTCTCGGGCAGACTCGATTCCTACTCTCGTTTTGGCTGTCTTTTTTGCGGGTTGAGACTGTGGTCAATTTTTGGTAAATTCCAGGATGATAAGAGTCAATCACTATCGTTTCAAGAAACAAAAATTGCGAAGAGGAACTAAGGGATCTCACAAGGACCTGCTGGACAGCTAATTCTGGATCAGAGAAGAACACATCGGCGTAATGGAGCAAGTAGACCCCACAACTAGAAAAATCAGATTGAGTCGGGACCTTAACTCCAAGAACAGATAATTGATCAGCCATCAGTAGAGAATGAAGGAAAGAGAAAAAGATATCAACTCGGCTCACGTCCGCTTTTCGATAAACTAAGGACCGAACATCAGCTTCTTCTTTTATTCGACCGGAAGCAATTGCTTCTGAGCGAAGATATCGGGTCAAGGCATGACCTGGTTGGGGCCTCGATGTACCGAACGAGTCGAACAACAATATATATGGCCTGTTGGGTAGGTTGACGTTTTCGTTCGTTCATACAGTTCATGATTTTGCATAGTTAGCGTTATTTAATACGTTAGCCAAACCAAGAATGATAGAGAGAATCTGACGTGGTTCGATCCTCTATCGCCTTCATTTCCTTCTCGTTTTTCTTTTCTATTTCCATATCGGTTTCCTCGGTAATCTCTCTAATGTCCGACATCTTTCTATTTCTTGCTGATCTTCTCGGGACGTAAGTAGATGCTCCAGCCAGCCCTAAGTGCGACGTGTTCGTTCCTTCTACTTTTTGCTCTGATAGAGATTGCAACGGTGGTGATGATGGAATCATGGCTCGGGGATTAACGATGATAGCCATGTACCAATGATAACTAGTCATTTCGACAAGTGACGCGCATAGTTCAGTATGAGAACGAGGATGAATTGCTAGACCTCGAACTAGGGAAACGGTTGTTTCAGAAACCAAGAGAGAAGACTAACTTTTCGTTGATGGGCACGACCAGATACTTTTTCTCGAACAAATCAACCTTCCCCATCGTCCATCTCTTAACGGTCTCCCAAGGATCGAGTCCTTTTCGGAGAGCCCTGTTTGAGTGCATTGATGAGACCAACCAAGTAGAGGTGAGCATAAGGATGTTCAAGTACAACGTTTGTTGAAAAGAGGAAGAATAGGAACCTACACCGGATCAGTCAACTTCATGTACAGAAATGAATTGAAGATGTGCACCTTATCCGCAAGATCTGGATCTCTGATAGTAGCTTGATAGAAGGATTCTCTTGATGAAGTCAAGTAATAAGAATATCGGTCGGAGAGTAAAGAGGCGGAGGGAAGGAATTACTTTCAGCTAGACTGGCCGTGTTTAGACATGAAAAAGGAAACTTATCCAGGTGTGTCAACCTACTTTAACCCGAATTCGATTAGCGTGTCGTTAAGATACTCTTCGTGTAAAGTCGTCCTATAGAAGTCAGCGCGGGTGATCCGAATTTCACCTCTTCCTTGGGATCTCCATACACACATACTGTATTTATGTTCAGTCCCTCGTTAGGTTTCATGCGACAACTTTTGAATCAAGTTAGTCGAAGAAAAAGACCAAGAAGTACGAACGTGCTTAATCCATCTACGAGTGGTGGAGCTTTACTTTGTTCTCCTTTTCTTTTCCTTTGTTTTCTGGCTCCTAGGTCGGCATCGTCTGTTAAAATTAAGCCGCTCCTCAATGCCCTAGAAGCCTGTCTGATAGGCCTCGATATGATCTTCATTTCAGGACTTGAGCGCGCCGATTGGGCGAAGTGTGATGAGGATGAGGATGAGCTGAATCCTGTCTGGTGTCCGTGTCCGTGTCCGAAGTAGCGTCCTGTCCGATCAGCATTAAACTCAGATTCAAACAACTTTTCAGTTGATCGGTTATTCACATACCATCTGACCTGAATCAGCCGATCCTTCCGTGTGGAGGATCCCTGCTTTCATGCGTTCCTTTTTCTCCTTCGTGGTGAATGTGAATGGACTCGTGAATACGTGCTGATCAGATATGAAAGAACGCGTTTCACCCAATGGCTCAGCGCGCACCCTTCGAGGGGTAGCGATCGGGATAGGTGAAGGGGATCTGATAGGCAATATATTAGGATTTGGTGGTGGAGGGGAAGGTGACGATGTGGGTAGATTTTGAGTTGAGCGCAGACGCTTTGATGGAGGAACCGACGGAGGGTGTGGCTTTATCAAACAAAGAGTGTTGATATGTATTGGTTATAACAAGATGATCAGTTATGCCGTTGACGTATCGGTCTAGAGAAGAAGAGTGGCAGAAAAGACAACAAGACTAACCGATCGAGTTTGACTATATACATCCTCTGACAGAAAGGATCCAGACGCGTTCCTGCTGTTCTGACTCTGGCCTCTTGATAGGCTTCCATCAGTTACTTCTCTTTCCTTCCCCTTGTCCTGAGATAGGGATGACAGAACAGAAGAGCTTGAGCTCTTTCCCCTAGGACTTGATTTTGCCCGTAGGAGAGCTCCCTATACATGCAAAGGCGAAGGGTTCGAGTATGAGCATGGGAAATGCAGAAAAGAAAATGAGAAGGACAGCTTGACGTAAACTGACTGATCTGCTCTTTATCCTGGACAGTGTCTTATTTGGTACCGGGAACTTCTCCATCGTTTCGTCTTCACTACTCGGCGTTGGATTCGTCCGTGCTGGGTATGAAGAGCGTAAGAGTGAGAAAGCTAAAGATAATGTTGGAGAGGCATGGCAACCGATCTAATCTGACACGTGGTTTGTATAGCACAGCCTGATTAGATAAGCGTGTTCCTAGATCGAATAAATGTCGTCACCTCTCTCCCTCTATGTGTTCGATCCGATCGAGCAGAGTTGATTCCATATCGGATGGCTTCTTATTCTCTTTGGTTTTACTCCTGTCCGTTCAACCATCACCATATCCAGTAAGGTAGAAGAACAAGATAGATCATATCAACACAGGTCGTGTTTTATAGAAAGAACAGTTTTGCCTTCTTTATTCTCTCACTCGTTAACTTAGCTCTGTTCAGCCCAACTCAACTCTTCTATATTCAACCAATCTAAAAAAACATGCCATCCAACGTTACCTGGGCAAAGATTCTTCAAGAATCGATCGACAAGTATCCCAAAGAGAAGAGTGAGCATCCAAGTGTTCTTCTTCCTTATTTGTGAATACCACTCTCTTTACTCACCTGGTTTCTCCCTTCAGCCGCCTCAATCGCTTCGGTCGCATCGCTCAACCCACTTAAACTCAACAACCGATGTGTTATCCCTCGAAAGATCTACTATCCCAAATCATCCTCCCAGCCTGTACTGATCTCGACCACCGACGTTCGTGCGGCCAAGACTTCCCACTTTTTAAATGTCTCGCCCGCTACTTCGCTCGTTTGGTGGTTTCCAACACCCAACACCCAGTTTAGGCTCAACGGTACCTGCAGGATCGTTCAGGCTGGCGAGAAGGACTCCGAATGGGAAGACGTCAGAGTTGGACTGTGGAAGGAGATGAGCCCATTCATGCGAGGCACGTTCGGTAGGAAACCCGAAGGAGGGCCAGGAAGCCATATGGACAGCTACGAACAGGGTAAGGATTGGCCGACTAAGCTCGGGGCGGAGCCAGAGGTAAGCGTCTCTGTTTTTCAACTGCCATGGATAGATAAATGAACAATGGCTAACCTTCTGTCCGGGTTGGTCATCTTTGACAGGAGGAGGAAGACCCTAAAGAGCAAGATCTCGTTGCTTATGCCCGAGACAACTTTGCTCTTCTTGTCATTGAGCCGACTCTAGTTGACTTTGCAGAGCTCGGAGTGATCCCTAACCAGAGGACTGTGTATACTCTCAACGAAAAGTCGGACGAGTGGGATTCTGAGATCCAGTGCCCCTAGACTAAAAACCGCTTCATCTTCTCAGACACGAAATGCACTTTATGTATCACCTATATTGATGTATGTGCTGTATTCCTATGTTATATCAGTAGTATCTCATGGTTAGAGATGACCACATCGACCTCTTGGAGTATCCTATATCTCTTATCATTTATGATGAGCTACATCTGCTAAACCCAGCTGGCTGGAAACTAGGATTGAGCGACTTACCGTTATAGATCATTCTGAAGAGTTTTATAGACTTACATTACCGTCTGTCTGATTAGAACACGCGTGGGTACCCAAGGTTATGTTAGGGTTAGTGACGTGATGATCCATGTTAACCGATCTATCCTTGACTTGCTTCATCGGAAATCTCGATCGCGTTTTATATGGAGTGTCGTTAGTCTCGTTCATCAGGTTTGTCTCTCTGCCTACTCTACAACTCCATCACTAGGAAAGTCGGAACTGAAAGGAGAAGCCACATATGTCTATACGAACATCTATCCTGCCTAGATTATACAGAACGATCACCATGCCAGCTAAACGAACACTCTCCTCGACTTCCAATGTTGCTTCACAACAGCCACCAGCGAAGAAACTCCATCAGGCGACTCTCTCTTTTGGTACAAAACCCGCTGGTTCGACATCTTCTGATGTTAAAGCGAAGGAACCGACATTAACGTTGTCGACTGCTGGGCCTGCATCTTCATCTCCGACAAAGCCACACGCTCCATCTGCATTTACGAAGTCCAAAGTATCGCCTTCGTTTCCCTACGAGGGGGACATGGATGCGAACATCGAGAAATTGTTTCCCAAGCTGAAGAAAGATCAGAAGGACCTCGTGAAGCTTGAGGTGGAGAGTATGGGGAAGGAATGGTTGAATGTGTTGAAACCCGTTATTGGAGGACAGGAATTTCTGAAGGTAAGTGCATGCTCGAGGAAAATCAATCGAGAGGCAATGCTTATGGACGATGGCACGCTCGCTCTCCATTCTTGTTCATTTTCATTTTCTTGAGAATCAGTTGAAAGAGTTTGTGTTGAAAGAGATTCAGACCCAAACGGTCTACCCACCGGGTAATTTTCTTCTCTATCTCTTTATGTCGCGTCAACTTGTCGGTTTGTAACTCTCGTCTCTGTTGTCTGTAGCTCAGGACATTTATTCTTTCACCCGGTTCTCGAAGCTGGATGATGTCAAGCTGGTCATCATCGGTCAAGAGTAGGTTCAACATTCTGAAGAAGATGGATCTCTCAACTGATAGTGACATTCTGTTCTCTCGAATATTAACTATAGTCCATATCATCAACGTGAGCTACCGTCTATTCCTCTGTCTGTTTGAACACGCGCGCTGTCTCTCTACAATAGATTCTCTAAGTATCAAATTCCTCGATCATTCGCTTTCGGTTCACTTAGCGAGACAAGCCCATGGTTTATCATTCTCTGTCCGAAAGGGAATTCCAATTCCACCTAGTTTGCGAAACATATACAAAGAGATCAAGGACGAATATCCAAATTTTATCGTTCCCTCTCATGGGTAGGTCTCTGTTTTGAATTTCTCTCGACACGGAAAGGCGAGCCAGAGAATGAAAGACCCAAGAACTTAAATCATTCTTTTGTTTCTTGAATTGTCTGTAGGGATCTGTCTACTTGGGCTGCCCAGGGTGTGCTGTTGCTCAATACTTCACTAACTGTTCGAGCGAATACTGTATGTTTCCTAAGATCCTTGTTTTCTCATCCTTGGGTGACTGAGTTATAGTTCTTTTCCTTTTAGGCGGGAAGTCATGCCAAGGCGGGCTGGGAGCCATTCACAAAGGCGATCATTAAAGAGCTCGCCAAGAGAGATCCCGGCAAGGTATTCATCTGCTGGGGTAAACACGCGGAGAAGATGGTGGATGCTTCTGGAGTCGACCAGGTTCGCTATCCCTCTTTGACGCTTTCTTCATCCTCCTCTATTGTCTGAATTGGTGTTGACCTTTGTCCTTGTGGTGTTCGAATTTGTGTTTGCGCTGACTGATTATGGGGAGGACATGAAGAAAAAACACCTTATCCTTCGGTCTGCCCATCCGAGTCCGTTGAGTGCGGCGAGAGGATTCTTTGGAACTGGCCATTTCAAATTAGGTCTGTCCATCTCTGTTGTTGCTTCTAGAAAACATGAAAGGAGGAAGTGAAAAGGAGGAAGTGAGAGAGAAAGGGAGTAAAGTTACAAAGACAGGCGGCGACAACGTGACGATGACTAAGAAGAGCTTGTCAAAAGAAAAACTTTGAGAGGGCAGTTTTGTGGGAGGAATGAACAGGAACCGACGGGGATGGACGATCTTGTCCCCTTTGAGCTCTGAAAGGAAGCCCAACGTTCATATGTACTGACGCTTCACCTTATGTCTACCTTTTCTTTTCTTTCTTGTTAGCCGACGAATGGTTACAAGAGCGATGGGGAGAAGGAGGCGGGATAGATTGGACATCAGTCTCGGAGAGGAGTGATCCGCCTCCGCTCAAACTTCCAAAGAAGGATTAGTCACCTAGAGAATAAGAAACAAATAGTCTTTTCTTCACTTCTTTCCTTCCTTCTTTTATGTATGCCACATATTTCATATGTGTTTGGTCTTGTGTCGTTATTGACTGATTGAAGTGTGTGTGTGTATCCTGAAGGAGAAAGAGAGGCTGTATACGATGAAACTTTGATGACGAGAGAAAGAGGGACATTCAAGGAGGATTTTTCTGATCTTTCGACACGGCATAAAAATCCGAATACGTCAGAATATAGGGGCGATGAATGACGTACAAAGACGGAAGGAATTCCGTATGTTTCCAACAGGCTTGCCGATTTTTTCCGTCCAGTGAGTGGTTACACTTGATCCACGTGACTAACTGAGACCTTCGGAAAGGAGAACATGTGAAGTAGCAAACGCACGTCGAAATATACATGTCCGAAACTTGACACCGTCCACTTCGCAAGGGTAATTCGTCCAACGTGATCGATTTTCGCCGATCGATTGAATCTCTTCTAAACACCGGAGCTTTCCATAAAAAGGGAATCCTTCTCTCGACGGGCTCGGAGAACACACAGAGCGAGACATTCTTCGGGTTCGGGTTATTTCTTTTTACTAAATCTTCCCGCAACCTTGCATTTGCCGGACTTAATAAAAAGAGCGTTCGAATATCGATTTATTTCTTGGTTGTTTATTCGCCATATAAAGCCTGCCTCGCCTCGCCTCGCCTCCCCTTGCCTCGCCTCCCCTTTTATATACCGCATCAAAAGGAAGAAGGGGAGAGAGCGCGCCAGCCATTGTCCTCTAACGAGAGGCGAGAAGGAAATATTTGCATCCATTCAACCATCTTCCAATCAGGGGAAGAGGGATAAAAGGCGAAGGTGATCGCTATCCAGTGCGTCTTATAAAGTATGACATTTGCTCTCTTCTCTTTCTTTCTCTTTTCCTTTTCCTTTTCCTTCCAGTAGCAACACTTTTCTCGCTTCCGATTTTCTCCATTTTTCGGTTCAACTTTGCTTTCGTTTTTCTCTTCTGCTCTCTGCTTCAATACCTCTCCCCTCGCGTACACAGCACAACACTCAGACAGTCACCAGTGTGTATACACATAGATCTCGACTTGATCAATCCCTTGACTTCGTGTCCTGAATTTATCACTGCTACACTCTCAGCTTTATAAAAATGGCATACCCTTCGATGCTTCCTCAGTTCACCAACTCTCCTCCTACCTCACCCCAGCTTCCGGCCTCTCCTCGATTCCATTCTCCTAGGGGTTCCTACTTTGGATCTTTTGCAACTCCAAGCACTCCCGCCCTGTCGGATGGATACGAGTCGTCGGACTCTGAATCTTCCGGTGCTGAAACACCCCGTCTTGGACAGGATGCCTGGTCGACTGCTTTCGGAGCCAATCAGGCTTTTTCCAGAAAATCCTTCCCCCTTGCGACCAACTCGGCCGACTTTGTTCACATCGTCGATGACGAACAGGATGATATGAACCGACGACGAAGACGAGGAGCAGCCCATGGATCTGTATGTACATCCAGTTCATCTCGTTCTCACCCATCTCATCTGCTGACCGCCCGTTTCGTTTGCTTTTCTAGAACCGAACCCTCAGAACATTAGCCTTCGGACCCTCGTTCTCCAAAGCGAAGCGATCTCAGTTCTCCCGATACGCCTTCTATGCTCTTACCGCCTTCCTCGTCATCTTTACCTTCAGCCGAATCTTCCGATCAAACTCGCCCGCTGATGTGTCCCTCGAGTCAAACCCTTCAGAAAGAGTGTCTGTGCACAGCCAGGCATACCAGAACTCGTACTTTAACAAGAAGCGAGTCGCTCCCAACCCCGAGGCCGTTCGAGTGATGGCCAGGGGTCGACAGGCCGTCTCTAAGCGATCCTCTTTCAAGTGGGCCGATAAGAGGTCCGAACTCTCTAGCGTCTTCAACTTCATCATCACTGAGGAGATGAACGCCCTCCCGGCTAACATCGACCCTACCTCCCCCATCGACCCAGAAGTCGTGCTTGACTTCGATCCTTACACTTCTACCGCTGAAGGGCAATTGATCGACATGGAGGTGTCCTTCTGGGAGACCTTCCCCGTCGTACTTGTCTACCGATACGCCGACGCTTCTGCCAAGACGGTGCGGTCGCAACTCGACCAGCTGCACATTCACCCGGCTCCCGTCACCATCGATCTCGAGGCCCGATCGGATGCTGCGGTTATCACTCCTCTGGTTCATCGACTGGTTGACTCTTCCGTCGATCAGCCTATGCTCTTCATCGGTGGTGAGCTCATCGGTGGTTTGACCGAGGTCCAGGCTTTGCCGGAGAGCAAGCTCAAGTCGCTTATCAGAGCAGCCGGAGCAAAGATCATGGTTCCCAAGCGAAGGAAGACCGAGGTTGATCCTGACACCAAGCCTGTTAAGACCGAGGAGGAACTCGCGATCGACACAGAGAGACAGCTTAGGTCTCAGTATGAGGAAGAGAGGAGGATGGCCGAGGCAGCTGCCGCTGAATCCACCTAAAGACCTCTTTTTCTTCTTACTTTGTTTCCCTTTGCTTTCTGTTCTCTTGTTCCTGTCGCCGTTTCGTTTGTTCATCTGCCTCGCTCAACCTCGTTTACCTGCTCTTTCTCGCATGCTGTCTCTTACATCAACATACTGCTTTATCGCCCATTGCTTCAACACGTCGTTTCCACAATCGCTTTCTCTTCTTGCTTTTTCTTTAAATTGCTTTTTATTGCTTTCCTATTGCTTTCCATCTTGTTGTACCCAGCCGTTTGCATATACCTTCGCACCGCATCTGTTCTGTTGCCGCTCATTTATACCTGCTTTGCTAGCTCGCGCTTTAGTTTCTCTGCTTCTTGCTTTCAGTCTCCTTGCTTTTTTGTTTACACCCTTCCACTAGAAGTACTTTCTTCCTCCCCTCTTGCTTTCCTGCGTATATGCACATAACTTTGATCCAGAACTGGCTCGATCTGATCGGCGTAGTTGTACACACTTGAGGAACACATCTCAGACCAGAACGAGAAAGAAAGGAAAACAAGGCAAAGCCAAAGAGGGATGGGCCGTGTGAACGAACGCGTGACGAATGCCCAGGGCAGAAAAGAAAAAAGTGCAGGAGGTTGGAGAAAGACGCGCGTGGCCATCTTAACTGCCCTGACGACGAGAGCGTGTGTGTGTGTGTGTGTGTGTGTGACATCGAATCAACTGACCTCTCTCCCCTCTCTCTTCCTCTTATTCTCTTGTTATCCTCCCTCTTTCCTTCAAATGGACAAGACAGTATTCAAACTACCACCCAGCAAGAAGGAACCAAAAGGTATCGGCTCATCGGAAAGTCTTATGGGCACGACAGACGTTCATAGAGAGACCATCATTGACAATCCTAATCTGGCTCAAGCCGGTACAAAGATCACTACTACTGCTCCCATTGGTATTACTAGCAATACTACTCCATCGAATCGTTCGGATCGTTTATCGGATGATGACTCTCCTCCTGCATCCACCTCCTTCTCCACTTCGAGCGTTGTGACCGAGATGGCACCCGTTCCATCTCCTCTTTCACAAAGACAGCCAGCCATTCTACCGCTTCAGATGATATCCACAGCTCTATCCATCGGACCGACGCTTCTACCTCCAAGGTTATCAAACCTGATCACCGCTCTGTCCCTTGCGACGAAGGTCTCCCTCCGGGCAACCGCATTCTTTATCGAAGCTATCCTCGAATCAGCCAGGTATTCTACCAGCCTAGGGTTCGGCCTAACCAGAAGAGCGTTGATCAGTGCGATCAGTAGCGCGAGAACGTTCTACGTCGTCAAAGAAGGTCTCGATTGGGCAGGCGAGAAGGTTGCTGGCAAGGTTGTTCCTGGGCTGAAGGGAGGAGATGATGCATTTCTGAACGTGCTGGATCGATACACGAACCTAGGGATCTACTTGATCACTCATACTCTTACGTTGGCAGAGTTGTTCGCAGTAAGGCTTTCTTCCTTTTCACCCTATCCCGACATCGGTCTGGGTTCCTAGATCAAACAAGGAGATGTGATCGTCCTCAAAGCTCATCTTTCGTCTCGCTTTCCCTCTCTTTGGGGTCCTTTGCTCTTTATCTTGCGATCTGTTTGACCTCTCTCTCTCTCTCTCTCTCTCTCTCTTTTGGAATCCTAGATGTCGGGCTTCTACCTGACGTTCTCCACACTACACACAGGTATCGCCGCTGCTCAAGAATCTGTCTCGTTGTTTGACGGAATTTTCGGGTCTAACGAGACATCTCGAGCATTGGGTTTGTTCCTTCTTTCTCTCAGTGGCGCGTTCCTCCATCCCTTGTCTGTTCTCGCCAATTGAAGCCCTGTTTATTCCTTCACGATCGATGTCGTGCGTGGAACGACAACTCTTCTCCCTGTAGCGAGCATCGTCACCTTGGTTAGAAGAGAGTTCGGAAAGGACGATCGATCGAAAAAGGGAACGATCTCTGGGTTGACAGCGTTGACAAAAGCGTTGACGGCGTTCGCTTGTCTTCAGAACGCGACCTGGAGAAGAACAGCTGGTAGCATCAAACAAAGAGTGTTCGTGTACCTATTTCTGTCTCCACGCCAATCTACATCTTGTCTTGACTATAGGCGCTCTGACTTGAAGAGAAAAAACTAAGATGATCATTGTTGTCTTGGTTATCAGATTGGTTGACTGTGTAGTCGTGGGCGAGCTGAAACAAAATGTTGACGACCAAACCTCCAACACACAACATCATCGTGCCAATTCTGGATCCAATCGAACATACAACGGTCCGTCAGAACCGACAGAGTCACTCCCACCGTCGGCGCATTCATCCCATCAACGACATACGTCAAGGTACAGCATTGATGATGAACCACCATACTTGTTGACAGACGTTCGATCCGTTCTTGCAGATCAAGAGTCTAATCCTCAGAACGGGTCGGATCAGCATCCCGATAGACCTTCGCCAGAGGTGAATTCATACGTAGTCGAGAAGGAAGCTGACGATGACATCACTGCTGAGAACGGAGACATGAATGTTGAGCAAGATGATGAGGACGAGATGGTCCGGAAGCTCAACATGTTGGTGGGAGATGACTCAGATGATGTTGTCGACCCGCTCAGAACGAGAGGAACAGACAGCATGCAGCCTTGGGTCGGAAGGCGAGTGCCGAAACGGACGAGGAGTGATCTGAGTGGAGATTCTCATGAAGCAACCGAACGGAACCGTCCGTCATCTGAAGAAGATTGGGATGTCGAGGAAGATATCGAAGAGGGGGAATCCCTTTACGAGATCACCGAGCAGATCACAGAACATATTACCGAAACCAGGACGGTTGAACACTATAACTCGGAGACTTATCAGGGATCTTTTGATACAGGAACAGACAACAATAGATTCGGGCCATCTTCGTCCTCGAACCAGAGGCCGACCGGTTCGAACGCATTCGAGGCTCCTTCCTCAACAGAAGAAGAGCAAGATTGGGTTGAGGTTGAAGCTACTTTGGGAATCACTTCTCTCCAGCCTGACAGCCCAAGGAGCTCTTATCCTCATACTCGATTCCGAACCCCGATCTCATCTGGGCCCTCTTCTGCTTCTTCCTCCTCCTCCTCCCAAATGCCATCTACAGCCTCTTCGCCATCCACCACATCATCTTCTAGCACATCCACCATCAAGCTTCCATTGGTCCCGATCAGTCAACTCGCAAATAGACAGTCCATCGCCTCACAGGCCTACAACGATGCGTTTCAACACCCCCACGAGAACTCGGCAAGAGTTCAGGTAATTCTCAAAACCATCACTCGGAAGTTGTTGGAGAAGAAACGGACAATTCGGAGACTGCCAACTGAAGGAATAAACGGAGGGGATTACATACTCGAGACCGAGCGATCGGTCGAAGGAAAGGATGGTCGAGCGGTGAAGAAGGAGCATGACGAAACAGCTGATGGGCTGGTGGACGAGTCGAAAATGGAAAACAGGTCAGATCCGATGACTCCTCCGCCAAGTCCAGAGGTCTATCGAGCCCCGGGCTCTCTCGATAAGTGGAACAATGCCAATGGTAGTTCTCGTTGGGCAGCTGAATGGGAGAACAGATTCAATCGAACGACCGAGACGGACAGAGAGGAAGAAGAAGAAGTCAGACAACTGACGGCGTTTCCGTTAGACCCTAGAGCGCAGATGGAGCAACACTATTCCTCGCCCTCCACATCGACAGACTCGGGCAGGTCGGACTCATCGATCTCAACGTCAACATCCGTCTCGACGTTATGGCCCTCAAAATCACCACGCTCCTTCGTGGAGTCACTCTCTAAAGCGAAATCGTTCCTTACGACATCCAAGAAGGCAAAGAGACACCCACATAGCGCTTGCGCTGACTCTACAGACGATGTCAGCTTAAAGCCATCCGTGGACGTGTCGGGCCGATCCATTTTGGTCGACTCAGACGCGGAGCTGCCTAGTATAAACAAACTAAGAGTTCAAGATGATCGTTGTCAGTCTCCCTCTAGGATGGAGACATCAGATAGTGGGCGAAATGGCTGTATCTCCAACGATTCAAGTTCGAAAATCAATTCTCATAGGCATACTCAACCTAGCGCCGCCGAACAAGGTCATACCAGGACAAAGCCAAGAGGGCATCAACCAGCATCCTTATCGCCAAACACTAAACGTAAAACCAGATCGGTTCTTACCCAAGAGTCTCGCTATTCTTCGACAACCCAGGCGGATCCTGATCCAGAAGCGTACCCTGCCGGACTGTTTCCGTATGACCATCTCGTTAGGAATATTCACAAATTTTGTAGGTACTCAAGCGCAGCATACGGTCAGAACTTCTTGAGAATTTTAGGAATGGGCCAGACAGATTTCATGTTCCCAAGCACTGGGAGATATCATGCCAACTCCTGGGGTGAGTTTTCCAATTATACAAACTTCTGCTTCAGTGAGGAGGCCATACGCTGATGTTTCGTCCTTGATTTGAGGTCTGTAGCTTTTGCTCAGCATACGAATATACCGATCGATGCGCTCCTTTTGTCCTCTTATGCTGATCCGACCCCTTCTGCCTCGGATGAAAAACTCTCACCGCTCGTTCATTATATCGCCGTTGACCATGACGCCAAAGCCATCGTCTTGTGCGTATCTTCCTTATTCTTCGATATCTCTCGGTACGTGCATGTATCCAGATGCTTCTGTTGATGTATCTTATGGGTTCCTTTTTAATAGGACCTGCCGTGGCACCCTGTAAGTCTATAGGGTTTCATCCGATGTGAATTACCTCAGCTGTGTAACTTACCTTCTTTTCTTATGCACAGTGGTCTTTCGGATGTCTTGGTGGATTTGACATGCGAGTACAAGCCAATTCCTGTGGAAGGTGGCGAGCCCGATGGAATCTACATGGCGCATAGTGGGATGCTCTATGTCAGAAATATTTTTTTTCCTAATCAACTCAACTCAATATTTCTAGTAGAGCTTATGTTTCTCGCTCCTGTTTTCTTGAGTAGTCTGCGTCAAGACTTATGAACAGCAGCAGTACCGTTCATGAAACGTTCGTGTCTTCTCCCTTTTCACCTTTTTTACTCTTCACCATATCTTCAATCTGAATCTCGGGACCACGAAGCAACATGTATTAACGATACTATCTACAAAATGAGGATTCAGAATTAAACAGGCTCTGATCGACTATCCTGCATATGGTCTTGTGTTGACTGGTCATTCTCTTGGTGGTGGGGTAGCCGCGTATGTAGCTTTCTTTGTTTCCATACGCTACAACTTCAGGCGCTGTGTTCACGTAGTTTTTGAAACGTGATTACATCTTCTAGATTACTCTCGATCTTGTGGTCCTGTCCTTCCGAATACTTCCTGAACAACATCGCTTCTCAAGAACCCATAGGCTCGTATCCGCCTATCGGTACTAAGTTCGTTACCAACATGTCTTCCGGCCTTCCCCCCGGACGGCCTATTCACGCCTACGTATATGGACCTCCTTGTGTTGCTTCGTCCGATTTGGCTAAACATACGAGGGATTTGATCACCTGCGTCGTTCGTGAGTCTTGACATCTATCGAATCATGAATTGCGTAAACTGGCCGGACGATGTATCTATGTACTGATGAACATATTTGATCTCGCTTGGTGTCCATCTTCCTTTTATGCCTTAATAGAGGGAAATGATATTGTCCCTTCATTGAGTCTCGGTACGCTTCGAGACTTCCGGAATGTTGCTTTGACATTAAGCGACGAAGGCAATATTGCCGAAGAGATCGTCGGTCGAGTCGTAGGCATCTATCAACGTCGTCTTCGCGAGAAGTATGGTCCGGTTCTCCTCAAAGGATCGACCCAACAAGATGGGTCAGCGCCTACGCTAAAAGCGCTACAAGCTGCTGAACAAGCTGAGAGACCGGAAGTCGTCATCACCCGGGAAGAACTGGCGGAGGGTCGAACGAGAAATTTTGCGAAAGATACAACATACCAGGACTCGACATTAAAGCCTGAATATCCCGGTTTCGGAGAAGCCAAAGGTGACAGGATGGAAGCAGAAGACGAAGACGAAGATGACAAAAAGATGCTGGACGATTGGTTCTTTTCATTGATCAAGAGTGAGAATCTCTCTTTGGTTGCGCCATATGAACAGATCCCTCTTGGTTTCAAGAATACTGATACTCACTCATTGCTGATTGTTTCATCTGGTAAAGCTATGCGAGCCGACATGGACAATGACAAGCTCTACCCTCCCGGGCGCGTTTACCAGATGGTGTGTCTGTCACGCTTACTCGAACTATTTTGCTTCTCGCTGTATGCTCACCTGTCTCCATTGAAACTCCTGTAGGAACATTGGACAGTATTTGTGACGGATAAACATATTCCGGGATCTCGCCACTCTGTTTCATCGGACAAAAAGACATCCAAACATAATTCATCCCATAAGGAAGCTCACCGGATCGTTCTCAAAGCAGTGGATGACGTTGAGAAAATGTTCGGCGAACGTGTGTCTTCCCCTCCCTTGAGCTTCTCTTAAGAGAGAACTCCGGCTGAATGTCTTTCTCCCTTATTTTGGTCTTTCATAGTGACGTTCTCGCGATCGATGCTTCAAGATCATGTCCCCTCGAGATACGAACAAGGAACTCAGCTTCTCTACGATGTGAGCCATTTTCCAGAATTGTATCAAAGTCGAATCATATAATCATATAACTAATCAAACATCTTACGGAAACCTTCATCTTGCGGTGTATAGGGTCTGTTTGGAATGTGGTAGTCGAATAGTCCTCTTTGCTATCTTTTATCGTAGCCTATCTCCTCTTCCTAATTCCACTCACTCATGTTGTGCCCTCTCTGTCGCGATCCAGATAGCCTTGTCGGTATGTCTATCTCAGCGACCCTGCCTCCTTCACATTCTCTTTACTTCTTAAATTAGACTATTTAGTCGCCGCTGTATTTCGTTTTCTCATTCTATTAAACCACTTGCACCCAATACTGTATCCATCTAACTCTCCTTGCTGTATTCTCTCCTTGTGTCTTTTTCTTTCCCCCTCTTTCCTCATGAGTTTACGACATGATCATGATTATGGTTTCATCACCTATTTAAGTTCTCGTTCAAAGTATGACTCCGTTGCTCTCACTAGATCAGCTTTGTTCTTGCTTGGGCACCTAGATACCACAAGAGCAAAACCAAATTAACTCTGGCTTTCGAATGAGAGCCAGACGATAGAGAGGGAACAGGGAGGAAGACACTTACGGAATGGAAACTGACTTCAAAAAGGACACCAGATCTACAACTCGATACTAAAAGAACGATGATTTTCACCATTTTGTTATAGAGTTATCAGAGTCGAGGAGGCCTTCTGACGAAAATTATAAAGAAACCCATGAGGAACAGATGAAACGAATTGTATCTCTTACTGTTGATGAAAGCCTTCCTGTCCGATATTCTTCACGAACTGAAGCTAAATCCATCTCCCGAGCAAGCTATGGATATATAGATAGCATGAATTGAATCAGCCGATTTATCAGATCTCGTCAAACCCCGATCAATAGAAAAAAGAGATGTGACCAACACTTTTCGCTTTTTTAGATGAAACAAGAACGTCATCGCCGTCATCCTCGACCCCTAGTTTCCTCTTTTTAGCATTTTCAACAGGCTTAAGGATCCGCTCGTCTTCAAGTAATCCTTCCTTGAATTGTTTCATGAGTTTTCCGGCTCGCTAGAATCCCCCCCGAGACAGAACGAATGTAGTGTGTTAGACCTGAGGCGCCATGTATAGGACAAGCTCCGTTTCCTCTGATCGCCCTTGCTTCTAGTGTTGATCACTGGAGTACATAGAGAGGAATAGAGGACGAACCTTGATCATATCTTTTGCTAGAGGCTCTGTCTTATCTTGAATCCGTTCGGCCTCGTCTTCACCAAACGGCTCATCGAACGCGAGTGCCTGGAGATGTGCATGGTATCTAGCTAGAGCTAGAAATTTGTGATTCGTTGGTTTGTTTTACCAAACCCCACAATCCAAACGATCAGAACAACGATAAATTGACAGACCGAAGCTCGGATGCCTTACTAGGGTTTGGAAACTGCTCAGGCAGATACCGATCATCCTTTTGAAGCTTCCTAATGATGTTTCGCATGATCTCGACGTGCACTTCATCCGCTGAACAATCCCAAGACAATGACATACATGAGTCTAGCCCAAGAGTAGTATGAACTCTTCAGAGGAATAGAAGGATCTGGACGCACCGTCATCTGAAACGTTTTCCTGAGTCTCCTCTATCTTTTTTGGAGGTCCTCTGATGTCGTCTTTGAACGGCAGAGGTATTAAATGGAATCCAGGAGCTTTATCCTGTCTTTCCTCCTCATCAAACGTTTCCCCCTGTGCTCGTGAGAGATATCAAGTGAGGAACATAAGTACGATAGGTCTTGTGAGTCTTGTTTGTATTCAATACAGACTGTGCAAGGCCATACCTGTGGAATTAAAGCACAAAAGATAGGCATCGAACCCTTTCGAAAGAGACAAAGTCCTAAACCGATTTTGTTCTTTTCCAGTAATGTCTTGTTGAGCGAGGCAAACGTTCTTCGGGATCCAGTGTAAGTCTAGAGACAGAAATATGATAGGATGAGCAGATGTTCTGTGCAATGGGAGAGGTGAGAATTACTCACCTGCTCGTTTGGAAAGATGAAGTAACTATTCTTTATATTCATATCGAATGTCAAGAATGAGCGGCTCACGAAGCCCAAGATATTTATTCCTGGACATGCATATCACCAGTGAGGTAAACTCGATGAGATTTCAAGACGTGTACGCTGACTCGATAAGGTGTTTAGATCTGCAACTTACCAGGCAATATCCCTAAAGACTTGAGTTGGCCTAGTTCTTCCAAAGAATATGTTATTTGCTGGACGATAACAAGAGCACATTAAGGATGATGAACGGTTTCTACTTGATCAGGACTGATGCGCAGAGCGAGATAAAGAAGCAGAGATACACAAACTCCTGAACGACCAGACTCTGGCTGCTTTCCTTTTCCTTTGTTATCAATATCTAACTTGTTTCTCTTTTCGGTCTCTTCATCTAGCCCTTCGTCGCCGAAACCGCTGTTCTTAGGGTAGCCTTCCTGAGCTGCTAATTCGGCCGCATAATCTCGCTGAACCGGAGGGGCAAGTTCGCCTAGTTTTGTATGTCTGAATGTCTGCCGAAGACTTTCCGGATCAAACGCATTCTTGATCTGTTCGGGATGAGAAAATTCGTTGGAGGAGAGTCAGAGCCTTGAAGTAGAGCCGCAGATGATGAAGTAGAAGAAATCAAACCCCGACCTCTTTGTCCAGTGAGTCGTAATATTCGACTTGAGGGATCGCTTCTAGGCAAACTTCGCCTGATGCGTCCGTCATCTTTGTAGCTGATTTCTTAGCCTGAACGATATGTGCATATCTGGTTTCCAAACCCAATATAAGTATATCTTATGAGTAAGTCTTTGGCCGTGATAGCGCTTTTTCTATAAGGATAAAATGGAAAGAACCATACCCCTGGATGCCAATAACGAGCTGTCTTTTGACCTCTTTATTTTTGCTCGATTCTCTGGCTTCTTCTTTGCCAGAGCCGATGATTAACGGGAGAGAGAATATTGCTCGTTTGCTCGTCTGGCGAATCGTCATTTGTGCCAATAGTTCTCTGAAGTCGATCAGGCCTTCAGAGGCCGAGATAAATTCTGTATCAATCAGACCTGTTGGATCTATGCCCAAGTTGGATTCCATCCCTGGTGGGGACAGCACGCTCTACAGTAGAGAAAAGAGAAAAATAGATAGCAGAGAGTGTCATGAACGTCTCGAAGAAATAAGGAAGAGAGAAGGGTTGAACATACCTGCCAGAATAGATTGACATCAAACGATTTTTCCTCACTCCCGAGTAAGAACGGCACGACGCTCGCTCCTATCGTTTGTAGATCAAGCAGATGCGTTTTGGCGGCCATGACAACTTGACGAGCCTGATTCGGATCATCTGTATGTTTCGTTGGATTATCGTCATCCGTAATCAAAAACACCCTTCTAGATCCTGTGCGAATGTTGCTATATGTGTCGGTAAGGATACAGGCGTCAACAAGAGAAAATGCGCGTCAAAGATCGAGAGGATGGGGATGTATCAGGGGCTCACGCTGATCGAAATGCTCCGTTACAATGACTAAATAGTTGCCCAGGAGAGACTGGCGTTCGATCTGGAGAGAGAGATGAGAATGTCTTCTGGAAGAAATCCGGATTGGTCTCCTGATCTTATGTCGTGTGAGTTGAGGTTTTAAGGTATCAGTGGATCTGGCTCATTATCCAGATATTAACTTGAAGACTTACGATCGAGCAAATCGATTAGATATTTGATAGGTTCAATATTAAGCGAACCTATCGGAACAAGGGTATAGATTCCGTCGGGGTCGTCTATGCTCTGTTCTGCCTCATCCGGATCCTCGCGAGGAGCTTTCCCCTTTGTTTAAATAGGATCAGATGTTTGAGGCGAGAGACAACTATTAGACCCGTCGTTTCGATGTCACAGACCAGTGAGAAAGACATAAGGTTGACAAACCGTATTATAGACGATGATTCCAACCAGATCTGATGGTGAGGTCAGTGCTTTGCCTTTCATCAACTCTACAGCGCACCTCAATGAGCCTTCAAAGAACGAGGCTTCCGGTTGATGTTGTTCTAATATGATTTCATTGTCTTGGTCCGATCGAGGTTCATGCATTGTGGATGAAGCATCTATACAGATCAGCACCGCATCTTTTGAGGATGCTCTATACTGTGTCGTATTCCCATTTTATAGTAAAGAAGTCTCCATATAGTGAGACTCGATCGACATGGTGGAAGAGAATAAGGAATGAACAACTGAGGACGTACGTCCTCTTCCATGAGTTCTATATCATCGGGTTCACCTTCATCCACCCATACATCTGGATTCAAAGCCATTTCAATCTCTTCTTTCTTTGATGGTGAAAAGCGACCCTGCGAAAATGGAGATCAAGTGCTCTGGAGGTACATAGAAGGTGGCTAGGCCGGGGTATCAGAGATGACGAGGGAGATGAAACCACAGATACGTGTGTATCGACGCGTTTCGAAGACGCGTCGAATTTTGAAGATCTTGACGCGTCTCAAACGGATTCTTCAAGAATGTGTGCTCATAGGGTCTATGTATTCATGAAACAGATGTTCTTCTGTGATAGCAACATATATGGATACAGATAGTTATAATAATAATAAAAATAGTCTAACTATCTCTCTTCTTTCCGTCTTTCTTATTTGACTTTTGATCGACCTTATTCGAGGGTCCAAAGGCCAACCTGCCGTAACCCTTGACGAGCCCGGCAGCACCTCCTCCGAGGATCACACCAAAAACTGCACAACCACCTATGAGCGCAATCAAAGGCGAAAATACTTCTAGTATCGAGTAAAAGATACGGTAAGGAAGCACGATGAATAAGTGGAATAGGTAGCCGATCGGAAGGGTAATTGGTAGCAGGATGTATGTCGATGTGATGTAAAGCAGTCTCAACAGAGAGAGAACGATATTGCCGAGACCGAATAGTGTGGTATATAGCATCTCTAAGACAAAACCGGAAGAGGAAACGGTTTGAGTAATGAGTATGAATGTAAGAGAACAGAAACAGACACTCACGTTTCGAGACAGCCTTGACTGCATCTTCCGATGAATCCTTTGACGGGACGACCTCCTTGGGTTTATCTTTCTTCTGATCCGTGTTAGAATGAGAACGGCTCTTTAAAAGATGCTTTTCTTGAACTAGGAATTCAACCAGGTCATCCCATTTGTCCTTGGCATGCTCGACAGATAGTGTCGCCGGTGGATTAGATTGTAGAGTAGCCGAAGATGGCACTATGGACGACATTGTTGGATGTCCGGCAGAGGAGGCAGACAAACCAGACGTCACGGCAGTCACTCCATCATTGACAGTCCCAGTAACAGCCGAAGATGAGAATGTCCAGACAACTGAGTAGAACAGTCAGAGAGTGTGAGAAGTTGCACTTCATCGTGCTAGATAGACAAGCAAACATTCAATGTCGTCCAATCGTCCATCCATCACTCACTCAGGGGTACACAAACCGACCAGGCCATTAACGATTTGAATCTGGATAACGATGGAGGATTAACTTGATCCTGCTTGTGTGTTCGGCGGCGTGTTGCCTTTGCTATCGGAGGTGTCGAGGACATGATGTATCTGTTATATCGCTATATGGCTCTGGCGGCTAGAGAACAATCTTAGCCGATGGTAGTTGATGTATGGCTCAATATCTAGCTCTGAAATTGATGGTATCTAGTATGACGTTTGATGTAACCAAGGATGGCACATACATGAACGAACAGCTGTGTAAAAGCTGTGCACGAGAATGGACTGGCCGATAGATTTGATTTAGATCCGAGTCGTCCGGAGATTTGTTGCTAATACACCGATTATACCCCCGGCGTAAAGATCTGAGACCTTCCCGGCCCAATCTAAACTCCGGAAACCGTTGATAATGATGAGCTGTGTAACCACTCAGACCCCGTACCTATCCCTTGCTTTCGATCGGGGCCGGATAACCGAAACAGAATATTAGGGGTCGCCGCACCTCGGTTCGATAATGTCCGTAGGAAAGATAGCGATATGATAGAGAGGAATAAATAAATAATTTAGACAACATTAAGTAATTAATCAAAATTATAATCAAAAATATTAATTTCTTGGCCGACTGCGTGGGACGAGCATCCCCTCTTACCCGATGCCTGTCTTTTGTGCCTGTCTCCTTTTTACCTTTTTATTCTTCTCTTCTCGCTCTTTTTCCATATCCGCAGGTGTCCGTTACTCGCCCCTCTGGCCTAGCTGCTCGTTAAAACGTCTCTTTTGATGCTCACTGTCCCGATAGCTTCCTTGGAAACCCCCCGAAACAGAATTCTGTTTTCTCATCTCCGTCGGCGGCCCGAATTTACATCACTTACCCGGAGAAAGGGAGATTTTCGAAAGCGGGCAGTTTGTCATCATCGGACCATGCGTATACGCACATCTCATACGAATACTACTGTACTTAATTTACATTCCGCCTACGGACCCTACCCGCTCATCCAAAGCCATGGCTTCCCTTTCTTCTCGGCACGCTTTCCTTTTGAATCTCTCTCATGATTACCCGAGAGCCTCCCGAAACATGCGCATTTACATTCTTTTGTTCCTTGCATCTATCTAGTTTAGCGATGATGGATTTGAAGAGCGAGAAAAAAAGTATAGGCTATGTTGAATCCATTTTTCGTATAAATAATGTAGCTTGACCTTCTCGAGTTGTCCCGATTTTTCCTTTCTTCTTTACAACTCACATAGATTTTTTCTGTCAGACCCAATTTCCCTCAGAGGGGAGACGGGAAGGAGGGAGTTTGAACTCTTCCTTCTACCACCAAAATTCTTGGCCTTCTGTGGCCACCTAAAAGCATTGCTTTCTCTGTGCTTCCATTTGGCGATTCTATCTTCTTCGACTCTGCTTCGCACTCGCACTCGCACTCGCACTCGCACTCGCACTTCCTGTTTCGCATCGCTCGTTCTTCGTACTTGTGAGTAGTCTTTTCCTTCTAAATCTCGTTTCCATATTCCGAAGTTTCTTACTGAGATTCCATAACAAAACTCTTTCAACCTGATAGGCTTCAAATCTGCTTCAATCGACATGCTTTTCAATCTGCTTCTTTAAATCTGCTTGGTTTCTTACATGGTTTACTCTGAAAGGTATGGCGCTTCCTTTTGCTATCTTCTCTCAAAATTCTTTCTCTTCACATTCGTCTGATTAACATCTGCTTGTCGTTCTGCGAATACAGCGTTCTATTCTTTGCGATAGAAACCCAGAGGCCCCTTCTCTTTTGCTTCTGATTTCGACTTTGCTTTACTCTCTTTATCGCTGCTTGCCCTCCGAGCCCTGCATGGTTCACCTATGATTGCTTTCTTGCTTCCTCTGCTCTGCTTCACTTGCTTGCTTCCCCTTGTCTTCTTGCTTACATCCGACTTCTGCTTTTTCCGTTGCTTTCATTGGGTTTCCCATCTGCTTTTCATCTGTATCCTGCTTTCTCTCTGCTTGCTCTTGTCTACTTTGCTCTAGTTGCGCTACCATCGCTTTGCTCCCTGCTTTTGATACTTTCACTATGTTTCGTACTCGCACTTGATTTTGCTCAGCTCATTCGCACCATCGCACTCGTCCGTTTGCTCGTTTTGCTTCATATCTCCAAACTTTGCTTTCCTAGTCTTTATTTGCTTCCCTTGTTCTGCTTCACTTGCTTCACTTGCTTCACTTGCTTCACTTGCTTCACTTGCTTTATCTGCTTTATCTGCTCCTCCTTACAAGAAGTCCCCCTATCTGTTGAATAGTCTTCTTTCTCTCTTCCCACTTCATTGTACATATCTTTTCGACTTTTTTTTCACTATCTTAATTTAACATATGTATACCTTTAAACAGAAACAACAGAGTTAATATCGAAATACAGAAGAAACCGATACGGATCACAAAAGAACAGGGAACAGAGAACAAATAATTAAATGAATGAAGGGAAAGAGAAAAGGAGGGCTGCGGATTGGGCGTTGTTGAGCCTGTAGGAGAGAATGATCGGGATTCAATGTATCGTTCTCGTCTGTCTCGTTGTGGGCAGAGTAGAGAAGGAACAAATAAAAATGGAACGAACGATCGGAGAGTGATCCGACATGGTGATTGAAGAAAAAAGCATGCATGAATATGGATTGATATAATATATGAGAAAAGAGGAATGATAGAAAGAAGGAAGCGCAAGAATGGATTAATTTTTAGGTCTTATTTTCTCCCTGCATTTGTCCGATCAGCCATGCATAGATGTATGTTAGCATATGTATATGTAAGAATGTATGTGTGTATATGCATACATGTATGTGTGTGTGTATGTGTATGTATTTTGATGAGCGTCACGAGTTGGTTCTCATCCTAAATGATATGTTGGTTCTTGAGGTTGATCCTATAGCCGATCCGCCTACCAGCCGACTGCCGACTGAAGAGATTTCTTGGAGGCCCAAGTAACATATCTTGGTATGTATATTTGAATATTATATTTGAATATTCTGATGATTACGTACACATTACTC
Organism: Phaffia australis; assembly: GCA_014825575.1. Classification (NCBI taxonomy): domain Eukaryota; kingdom Fungi; phylum Basidiomycota; class Tremellomycetes; order Cystofilobasidiales; family Mrakiaceae; genus Phaffia; species Phaffia australis. Next base: position 11,366 of record MVAH01000069.1, on the reverse strand, counting down.
ACAGAAACTTCTTGATAACCCTAACCCTTATAGCCATCCATACGGTCCCAGCCGACAACATCTCATCTTTCTCGCCTCCCGTTCATCCTAGCAGAAACACTAGTCTCTCTCTCTCTCTTATAGCGATACATATTCGTAGACAACATGAGATTAACACACACAAGTGCGCTATGCGTTACTTTTTGTATTACCGGTCTTATCAACTCATTCGACGAAGGAGACGAACGCTGTACTCTTCATAATATCAGGATCATTCTCGCCGACTTATTGGGACTCGACCGGGACGTGTTCAAGGCGAAGCCTTGGAAAAAGTTCATCAAGGTATGCGGTTTGGAGCGTTTTCCTTCTGTTCACTCGTCGCGTTGTATTATCAGACCTTGGTGAATTCTCTCAGAGTTGGAAAATGGCTGATAGCTCATTTTTTCTTGGTTCCTTCGCTGTAGCAACGCGTGCTTCTACATATGAAGGCAGGTTCCCTTTCATGAATCAGTCCTCCAAAGACAAAGGAAACTCGGTCTGACCCTTGCCTATGTTCATGGTCTGGGAAACATTAAGGCTCGTCTTGGTTTATGCTCACCATTTCAAGCGTCCTTCTCTGATCCATATATGTCGGTGGAAGACACACTATGTACTCTGAATCAACCGGTAAGTTTCTCATCCTTCCCGTCGAGTTTCTCCTCTACTTTCTATATAATAGAGTATGAGCTTGTGCTGATTATACCTATGTATCATCTTACCTCTGCATCATGAGATTAATCAGGGACCTGGGTCTTCAGCTTATAGACGATCAACCAACAGTCCTTCCACTGGGTCAGAACTAACACCCGACCCATCGGATCATTCCTTCCGTCCCGCCACGACCTGTCGCGCCCAGTCTTCACCGACGGTATCGATTCCTATCCCCCCATGTTCTCGCGTTATAAAGAATGAATCAACCGAATCCAACTCTACCGATCTACTGGAACCCACTTCCAGCGCGCTCTCTCGTCCCACAATCCGCCCACTCATCCAGAGGAATAAATGTTCGGAACCACCTGACCGCGACCTCGACCGTGACTTAGACACGTGGATTCCTATAAAGAGAACAGAAGCTCAAGTCAATAACATCATAATGGATATCTGCAGGAGGATGGAGAAAAGAAACTCAAAATCAATGACAGCTCGTCCTGAGGAGGATCATAGAGAAGATATCAAAATCAAAAGAGAACTGAGGAAGTCCAATAGAATCTCTGAGAGTAATCACGACTATGAGAGCAGTGACGGTGACGACGACGAAGACATAGAAGGTTGCGACCAAGACTCAACTTTCAGTCCTACAAAGACGCGTTTGGAAAAGAGGAAACTGCAGGACACGTTATTCTTGGAAGAACAAGACCAAAAAAGATTAATCAAGACACAATGGACATCGGAAACTGTACGTATTCTCTTCTCTCTGCTCTTCCATCCTGGCCTGTTGGTCCTATGTCTTCTTGAATTTCTTCGGAATGAGAGTTTGATCGTCCAGCTGACTAAAAATCGTCCTACGCGTGCTTTCCATACAGCAACGCCCAAAGACTCGGACATGTACAACCCAAGAAGAAATCAAACGACTCAAACGGCTCATCTCTGGAGCAGGCATCCGGAAGAGATGGACGAAAGAGTTCAAAGGAAGAGAATTGGATGTACGTTCAAAAGAAAAATCTCTTCCTCCCGCCACTGCTTCGTCTCTTCTCTACGTTTCTTGTCTTGTCGTCTGCTCAGTTGCGTCCGACCAATGCGTTAACGAGCTCTTTATTCTGTTCTTGATAACCTTTCTTCTCATCCTACGTTAACTTTTAGCTCAAGTGGCAACTCTGTCATCTCCAGACCATCTTACATGGCATTAGGACCCGACAACCACCATACACTGTCCGGACGTATCGAAAGCTCAGGTCCCTCGAACTTGCAGCTCGAAAAGCCGAACGCAGAGACATATTATCAGAGCTCGAAGGTGAAGTTTTTGGGGGATCGACGAGTGAGTTATCTCTGGCGTCGAGAGCGAGTCTTGCTGGAACAGAAAAAGCAAAGAACGTAAAGACCTGGAGAGGATGGAGGTACATCATGGTGTATGTTCCCTCCTCTTTTTCTTTCTTCCCGTACAAGATGGTCTCTGATTGTACTATCTACTCTGGATTCTTCGTCGGCAGAGATGAGTACGTTTGGACTGCTCAAGTTCTTTCCTAACTGAGCTCTTTACTAACTCTTTGTTCAACGGTTCTTTCTCTTTCTCCTTCTGTGTGGGTTCCAGTGAGGGAAACGAACTTCCTGATGCCATCTGGGAAGCACCTGTTTGTCGCTTTCATTGATGACATACAATCCTTTCCAACTACTCACCGCTTGCCGCTCACTGATTATCGTTCATCTGTATTGATTTCACACATTGGGTGTTGCCTCCGAAAACGGTTCTACAGACAAAGCAGACAAATGTGAGTTTGTCCTTTCTTTCCTAAACGCATGGTTGGGTTCTAAGGATATGATTGTTCATCTGCTTCGTCTTCACTCTTTTTGTCGGAATTATGCAATACTTAGAATGAACATGAGACATAAATTATCGGAGGAGAACATGAGGGTGTTTAACTTCCTTCCTAGATCTATCACTGTCGGATTTTATGGTTTTGGTATCGTCAAGAGGACTGAGTTTTGAACTGCAAAAAAAACACACATAGATCTCCCCAAAGTTACACCCAGTCTGTACCTCGCCTGATGTCAACCCGCGTGCTCTCGTGTACACTTCCAAACAGCGCATTCCATCTATTTACTTTTTCGACTTTTTTCTAACGACCTGATAACCCTTCTTCTTCAGTTGCTTCTCTGGCTGGTAGAATGGGAATCGGAAACCACTGAGCAACATCCTAGCCCTGTTTTGGGCACCCAATCCCCGTTGGTTTGTGATGAAACTAATGTGCATGCCTGCCAGCCTGGGGTACACGTCCAAACAAGCTTCGATTTGTGGGAACAAAGCGAGTGCTGCCCGGTCAAGTCCAAACGTGACGACACCAGAGGTGGAGGATACGGATTCGGGTTCTTCCTTTGTCTTTAACGGAAGCATCTTCACGCCCGGCCATTCTCTAATTCGAGGGAAGACGAACTCGGTAAGACTCTCTACGAATCGGTACATATCATCCCCTTTCAGAGTGATCTTCGCGCCAACAGGCATTCCTGCTCGGAGGGACCAAGCAGCCGCTCCTTTCTTGCCTCGAATAATTTCGACTCCTCTAGTGTCGACATCGTTTCCTGCGTTCTTAACCTGACCAGTGATCGTCCTGAGAGAGTGAAGCGGTCCAAGCAAGGAAGCCTTCTTACCGATAGATTCTCGGACAAACATATTGATAGAGATTCTCTCCAATCGGGGTACCGTGTATTCATCCACTCCGTGTCTCGTCGGGAGTAGACTCGATCGAGCTCCACCCGGTCGAGGGTGATGTCTGTTTGACGCAAAGGGATTGGTTGGGTCTTTCTCAATCCACGACAAATTCGGTCGAGGCAAATCTGGGTTGATAGCCAATCGATGAGAGTACGTTAGATAGAGCAAGTCGTCCGTCAGGACATTTTGGTAAAAGTCTTTCAATCGGTTTGACTCAATCGGTCCTTGGAAGATCTCGGGTAGAGGCGGTAGAGGCGTTTCGTCTTCCGGCGCTACGACGGCAGCCGCCGCCGCCTTGGACTTTGGTGCCCGAGCGGAGAGGATGGAGGAGGTACTGAAAGCTGCTCGGGAGAGAGCTGGGAGAGAGGAGGACGAGCCAGATGGAAGAAAGGAGGAGAGCGAAAGGGCCGAGCGACGGAGAGCCATTGTTAATGTGAAAGAAGAAGCAGAAGACTAAAGACGGAAAGGGAAGCAATAAGGTCAGTTCTGTTATCAAGAGCAGATGATGGTGACGATCAGCGAGTTGATCTACAGAACAATGACGGAAAGCGACTCGATTCTATGAGATACAAACAGAACACCAAAGGAAGTTGCAGAATCAAAAGAGTTAAGGAAAAAAAGGAAAAGTAGAAAGAGAAAAGAAAAAGAGATACAAGCAACCTCGAAGCAAGCGACGAGAACCAGGGTTTGCCGAGAAATCTCTTAACACCAAAGACATGAACGTACCTATCGAAAACCCACCAAGCAATATGTTATGTGTGTATGCTGCAGTTGAGTATGAACGGATAGCACAGAACACGCCGACAGTCTGAGCTGGTTGATTTGCTTGTTGAGAGGGAAGAAGCGGACGATCAAGAGGATTCTAGGAAATAGTCTGGTTACGACGAGTGGTTACAAAGTTGTGCGTCAGGCACGAGATGATCGCAGTACCTGATTAAGTAATCATAATCGAACCGGGACCCCCCCCTTCTTCATCGCCTTCTTTCCCCCCGCACGGACGTTGTTCCTCTCAACCTTTATACCTTCAACACCCATCGTCTCCTTCCTTTCCTTCTTCCCTTCTTCTCTCCATCTCATCTCACATCAAGGGCAGTAGAGAGTGCGACCAATTAATCGGAACAGAGACAGACGCTTCTACGTTTGATTCTTATTAGACAATCAGTTGATGTTTAGCAACCAGCTAAACTCTTCACACAACGTACGTGGTCTCTCTTTCTTGTGTACATATGAATGTGGTCGTGCCTGATCTTTCCTTCTTTCTTCTTGCATTGATCTGTTATGTCTCTTCTGCTTATTTCATTTGCAATGGTTATGCTGCTGTTTTGCTTCCTGTTGGTCTTTCTCTAAACAGCCTCACAGGTATGAAACAGTCTTTTCTCTTTCAATCGGGCCCACCCTTTGTTGACATCCGAGCTCACTCTTTTTCTTCGTTCCTTCTCCATTCCTCCATCCCGCTTCCTTTCGAACAGAGGACGATCTGCCCATTCCGCTCCTCCAACAGCTATACATTGAGAGCCCGCAATCCACCCAGACTTATTCAACTTCAACTTTCAAACAAACCCAAAAGAGCTCATACCGGCTATAGCCTCCGAGTTTCTCAAATAAAACTACAATATCTTTCTATCCCTCAACTTAACCATTCTACCAACTCTTCTTTAAATATCAAAAAGAGAAACCAAAACGAACAATGAGCACCTCAAACACTTTTTCCGCTCTTCAAACATCTTCAGACTCGGATCTTGATTCCAAGGTTGGTCCCGATTCGCCTGGAACACCTTATGCGGACGACACTATCGGCATCAAGACAAGTACCGTTCGGAGGGAGATCGATGAGAATGCAGTTATCGCTGAGGGTGAAGAAAAGTGAGTAAATTGGCTGCTACTATCGGCATGTTCGCTTCCCGTGCGATGAGTTACTCACTGCTGTGTGATATTCTGTGCAGAGTGACCTTATACGTATGGGCACTTGTCACTACTGCCGCTGTCGCCGGTCTTCTCTTCGGTATGTGGACTTCAGCTTCCTTGGCTTATCTGGATGCTCTACTAATGCATTTCTTCTCTCGTTTTCATGTCCAACAGGTTATGACACTGGAGGTATGTTGCTTGCTTCTCTTATTCTCTTCAACTTTGTAGTCAGCAGCTCTGATAGAAAGATCCTTTGTATTTGTATCAACAGTCATCTCCGGAACCCTTGTCTCGATTGGTAACGCCTTAGGGCCAGATGCGCTGTCGAGTGGCCAGAAAGAGTTAATTACCTCTGCTACCACCCTCGGTGCTCTCCTTGGAGGTCTCGCTGCCGGGCTTTCATCTGACTGGATTGGTCGAAAGATGCAAGTCCTCCTTTTCTTGCATCCACTCACGGTTTCGTTCTGTGTCTTACCATTCTTCCCAATCTGCACCATAGGGTCATTGCTATTGCCAATGTTATATTTATTGCAGGCGCCGTTGGTCAAGCCTGCTGTCACTCTGGTAAGCGCTCCTCTCGCTAGGTTCATCCAAGATCTCGATCATTTGTTCTTACGCTTGGCCTTTGTCCTTCCTTGAACAGTCTGGTCGATGATCGGCTGCCGGTTCATCATTGGTCTCGGCGTTGGAGTAAGAGTTTGACTCTTCTCCTTATGTTGGTAACAGTGTCATCCTGACACCCTCTTATCACCCGGGTTTGCTCTTTCTAGGTTGCTTCCTGCGTCGTTCCCTTGTACATTGGAGAGCTTTCTCCTACCGTTATGCGAGGTCGATGTGTAACCATGTGCGTTGTGAATTTTTCTCATAGCATTCTCTGCCAGAGTACACTCACCAAGACCTCGGGCGGTTTCTTTTGTCCTCTTCCAAAATTCATAGCAACGTGGTGGCCATCACGCTTGGTCAAGGTATGTCTCGAGAATCCTTATTCGTGTGCGTGTCATATGGTAGATGTGATAAAGATATTGATACACGCATTGCCTTTTGAATTTCTCTCTAGTTATCGCCTACGCAATTGGAGCCGCTTTCGCTGACGTTCATAACGGTTGGCGGTGGATGGTCGTACGTCTTTTCTCGAAGATTTGTTTTCTTGTGTAACGATGTTCTCTCGCTCACTCCATGTATCTGCGCGTTTGTTTCTTCAAAGGGACTTGGGGCCGTCCCTGCTGGGATCGATCTCATCGGGCTCATCTGGCTTCCAGAGTCCCCCCGAATTTTGCTTCGAAACAACAAGGTCGCTGAGGCGGAGAGTGTGCTTCGAAAGATGTACGCTCAGGCGACTCCGGTTCAGCTAGAAGCGAAGCTTCGAGTGCTCGAGGCGAGCGTAGAGCAGAGCAGAGAAGTAATCCAGACCACCACAGTTTGGGACAGAACAAGAAGTATGTTGGTCATCGGCGCCAACCGAAGGGCTTTAGGTAAGTTTCTTCCCCACTTGTAGTTATATTCAAATTTGGGCAACTCGAGAGCTTATCTCTATCTCTTCTACTACTAGTCATTGGCTGTGGTTTGCAGGCATTCCAGCAGCTTTGTGGATTGTAAGTCTTCCTCCTTTCCCCCATGTAATTCAGGCCGAATGGTCGCTGAGTCTTCTTGCGTCTTTGCTCCAGCAACTCTCTCATGTACTATGTAAGTGGTACTCTCTCTAGCTCTGATCATTCGGCTTCCCTTTTGACCTCGTCTGTGTTTCTTTCTCAATGATCGATATCGATCAGTCGGCCACGCTCTTCAAGTCTGTTGGCTTTAATAACTCGACAGCCACTGGACTCATCATCGCCGCTACCAATTTTTTGGGAACGGTGCTCGCTTTGAAGATCGTTGACCCAGTGGGAAGGAGACGAATCATGGTCTGGACGGCACCTGGATTGGTGATTAGTCTGATCTTGGCCTCTGTCAGCTTCCATTGTGCGTTCTCTTTTCTTTTTTCATTGTCTTGGGATTTTTTCTGGCTGTCGATCGACTAAATGTAATTTATGCATACATTCCCTTACAGTCTTGACACTTTCGACCGGAGGTGAGCTGATTGATGGAACAGATTATCCCAAGAAATGGTCGGCGCTGGTACTTGTCTTTATGATCACGTACACGATGAGCTACGCAACCGGGCTTGGAAACGTACCGTGGCAACAGGGCGAGCTTTTCACGCTCGAAGTCCGAGGGTTGGGAACGAGTCTCTGCACTGCTACCAGTAAGTAGCACTCTTTTTCTCTGATATTTAGTCAAGATGAGACTAAGGCGGCTGATCGAGACGCTTTCTCTCTTCAGATTGGGCTATGAACTTGGTGATCAGTGCTACGTTCCTCTCGCTGATGGAGGCCATCACGCCTGCTGGCGCGTTTGGTGTCTACGCTGGATTCTGCTTTGTCGGCTGGCTCTTCTGCTTCTTTTGTTACCCCGAGACGTACGTTCTTTTTTTGTCACGAACTTTCTCAAGTGAGAACTTCTGTCTGACATTGGTCTTTCTATTCTGTTCTGATCGTTCAGGTCCGGACTCTCTCTCGAGGAGACGTTTTACGTATTTGAGCACGACTTTGGTATCAAACGATCAGAGGCACTCCGGGCGGAGAAACAGCTGATCAAGCAGAAACACTATCAGCAGCAGGCTGATCAAGTTTAAGCTTGCGATTCGAAATCAAAGCCAGAGAAAAGAAAATTATTATATATCTTTTGTTTGCTCTTTAGAGGGACTTTATCTTTTTTATTTTTTATTTTTTTAATCAAACTTGGAAATGCTCTTGTAAACCCTGTAGTTGTCATTTACTCCTTGTCCTTCATCTATCTCTCTTTCCTTTTTCTTCCCTTTCTCTTTCGTTGACTCCTTTAATAATTATTTTACCTACTGGCGTGTGTCTGTCTGTCTGTCTGTCTGTCTTTCTCCATATTAGATGCTTTCCTCTTTCGTTGTGATCCACGCATCATCTGAAGGATTCCTGATGTGTCAGAGGCTACATGACCGAATATGAGACGGGTGCTATGATCAAGTGCAAGAACGCAAGGAGATGGGAGGAGGGAACGAGATATATCAGGCATGCTATGGCCATATTATTGTGTATCTCGCTTAGTGTATTATAGCATAGCTCTATGGCTACACGCGTGTGTGGGTGTGTACTTACACCGGGACAGATCACGTGACCCCGGGTGTGAAACATTTCGACCGATCCATCCCGATCCGGCGTTACCCATCACGGTCAGGCACAAGAAAAAGGCACAGAAACAGGCACAGAAAAGGGTAACGCCAAGTTTTCTCGTTACACCTCTTCAACGATACCACCCACACTCAGTCTTACCAGGACCTCTTACGAGAACTCTTACACCTCGTCTTACGCCCGTATGATGGATCTCGCTCATCTGGATGACCCTGCTCACTTCCATCCATCAGCTCATGACATAGAGGATGAGTCTCATCACCACCACCACCACCACCACCATCCACATCATTCACATCATATCGACCAAGTCGTAGACGACGTGGATGACGGTGTGGTAGACCCGACGACAACTCCGCCTTCAGGCTCAATCTTGATCGGTGAGAACCATCCGACAGACGGATTACCTTCACCCGCTTTGGATTCTTTGACTCATCAACATCATTCTCAACATCACTCCCATCCACATGGTCACTCGCACGCATCGATCGTAGATATGGATGACGACGGCCAGGTCGTCTCGGGTGTGGTAGGATCTGGCGTAGGTGGTGTCGGCATCGGGGATGGCGGTCATGAGGATCTCGAAGGGCCCCAAGGCGCTTACCCGATCATGGGTGAGATGGTTCCCTCGGGCGATCAATCGTCTCCTAGCAGACAGCAAGGTCAGGGTCAACATCAACAAGGCCAGGTCCAAGGTCAAGATGGCCAACAAGGCCAACAAGATGGTCAACAGGGTCAAGGTCAGCAACAAGGTCAAGGCCAAGGCGGTCAGAACCAGCACCAACAGCAACAAGGCCAGCAGTACGTTCAACTCGAACAGCCAGATAACGGTTCAGGTCCATCCGGAGATTACAGATCCAACGGCGTGATGAATGGGATGCCAAACGAGGAGGCCACAAAGAAAAAGTCGAGAGCTTCCAGAGCGCTCTACATGAGAGAGTACAGAAAGAGGAAGAGTCTGGGAAAATCTCCGGGAGGATCTCCTAAGTATGTTGCACTCCTCCTCCCTCTTTATAGCAATCTTACTGGCTTCGTTCTCTCCCAAACCAACCTATCAAATGCTTGACCCGCCCAACCGACGCCTGCATATGTGCTAAAGTTTCCTTCTTTCCCTTCTTTCCCTTCTTTCCTTTCTTTCTCTCACTCAACAGCGCTAAGCCAGATATGCACCAGATCCAACAATCCACCCCATCCCGATTAGCAAACTCGTTCTCTTCATCCTCTCTCAACTTGTCTCACCAGGACCCAAACTCCCTCTCGCTTGATGATGGCTCACCTGGGTTGTCCGACCAACAGTCCCACAAGAAGCAAAAGCTCGGAGGTCAAAATGGTACGCCTTCACCTTCCTCAACCACCGGCGGAGGACCCGGTGGGGACGGACTGGGAAATAACCCAACAGAGACCCCGTCACCTGGTAGAAATCCTTACTCCCAGCTCGCGCTCTCTATCCAACAAGTCGCCAACAAGGTTCCAGATCTTTCAGACTCCTTCACCGATCCACTCTTGACCGCAGGTGATCCGTCCGGCGGCCAGGGCGGTCAACACGACCCACCATATATTCCTCAATACACCACGTTCCACCATCCTCATCATCTTGATGTTCTGCCCTTCCCGAGACCTCAATTCTTGTTCCATCTTGAGTGTAGGCCTCGTCTTCTCGTTTTCCTCTCTATCTCTTCTGCCTTTTCTTAATGTAACAGCTGGTTAAAAATGCGCGGAATTTTTCCCTTTCCTTCGATAGGCTACATGGAGACATTCAGATCTATCGGAAACGGTCCTTACGGTGAACGATACAGCGTAGTCGTATGTACTTTCTCCTCTTGTTCTCCTCAATCCTAATCGGCCTCTAAACAATCTTCTTCTTCTTGGAAAATGCAGTTCAAAGGAGGACAGTTTGAAGGTCCTTTGATGAGGGGAAAGATCGTGTATGTTTTCTTTTCCCTCTGCTATATTTTCCTACTCTTCCAACATCGAACCATGGACTCTAAACCCATCTTTCGTGATCATATAAATCTAGGCCGGGAGGTGGTGATTGGGAACTCGTCGAGCCTAACGGAACCGCTCATCTTGACACTCGATACGTCCTTGAGACCAATGATGTACGTCTTTCTCTCTGCCACCGCATCTTTCCATTCACAACTACTGACGTACCTATCTGGTGGGAATCACACACATGAAGGGCGCATCGATCTATATTCAGACAAAGGGAACGAGAACAGGACCAAGTCATATCCTGAAGGCATTAGGAGAAGACAAGTCGATCCGAGCGACGGATTATCTGATGAGATTACAATGTACTTTTGAGACCGGAGACCCCAAGGTTCGTCTTATTCTCGTTCTCGGAAACCGTCTTTTCTTTCTTCTTCTCTCAGCTGGTCAAAAGAAGCGAACTAGAGGTTGAGATGGTTTCTTTTGGGTTTACAGTATCAATGGCTGAACAAAGCGGTATGCGTCGCTAGTGCCGCCAGATGTGGGAACCAAGGTACGATCTTTCTTTCCTCTCATTCCGCTCTGCACATGGGTTTGCGCTGATGTTTGGCCCGTTCAAAACATCTCTCAATGGAAAACAGTCGTGTATGACTGTTACCAAATCCTCTAATCTTTTGTTCTTTTCTTTCCCCTTCTTCGAATATGTCTTTTTTAAAATATTTTAATCACTCTTATTTTCTTGGTCCTTCCTCTTATCATACGTTTCCTCTCTTGCTCTTGATCGCGATCGAGATCACCCCATACACGGAAAAGCCAAAGAGAGAAAAATTCTTCCTTGTCCACCTCCTCCTCCCTGTCTTCGCTTTCTCTCCTCTCTGATGATCGACACTTTTTGTCGGTTATTCTTCCTTCCTTCCTTCTCCTCCTCCCTCTTCTTCCTGCTACAACAC